>OY294044.1:112208201-112265927 GCA_958510825.1 Brachypterus glaber | reverse complement strand
TTTTTTTTCAGTTGATCCCAACGGCCGGAATCATGACGACCACCGATTTTTTATGTTTTTTTTAAAAAAACATTTATGGCCAGCAAATGGCACTTTAAAAACCTAAATATAAATAAAAATACCTACAAAATTTCACAATTATATCTTTTTTCTTTCTATATAAAAACAAATATTTAAAATTATATAATTTTTAAAATTTGAAGGTAAAAACACGCCTTTTTATGTAAATTATAGATAATTTTGAAAAGTAAAAAAACACTCACCTTGATGCAGCTCTCGCCACACTGCATGATGGTCTTCTCCAGAAGGCCGAGAGAGATGAGGGCTATTCTGACATGGGCCAACACTTCAAAAACGTATCTTCTGCGGCTCACCAGGTCCTGGTTGATCCAGCGTAGAGCGGCTTGAAGAATTTGAAATTCCGAATCAATTCTAGAAAAAACAAGCCGTGAAGATATGTAATGCTACGCATTCAATTATATACTATTCACAGTAAATGGTAAATTGCCTTTGCCAAAAAAAAATAAAATTTTCAAAAAAATGTAAAAAACTTTAAAAAAAACTTTGTTTTTTTAATTTTTTCTATTTTGCGACTCTTATAAGCTCATAATCACACGCATTTTGCGTGTTCTTATAGGCCCATAAGAGTTCTGTACTTTTTTTTTCTTTTGGGTTGGCAATAGACAAAAGCCTATCGCTTGACGTTTTTCGTTTTAAAGTTTAATTTTCTACAAAATTTTGTGTTTAGGTTATTTTTTACCGTGTTAAATTTGTGGCTTGATCACTTGCAGTGAAAAAGAGAAGACATGACTATAAAATATATCAAAATAATATTTGTTCTTAGAATTTTAAACATGGCGAAAACTGTAATGCCAACCCGAAACAAAAATCCCTAAATCAGTCATCAATTTAAATGTAAGTTTTTTAAAATTTTAGAGCAAAATTGAAAAAATTTTATAAAGCACTCGTTTCATAACACGTTTTTAGCGCACTAGTACCGCAAGCGGCTCGTTTTCTAAACTTGTACTCGTGCGCTAAAAACGTATGTTATGAAACTAGCACTTTAATATACTTTTTTGTAAAAAGTTTAACCCCCTATAACTTTTTTGTTTTTGGAGGGATTACTTTGAAAAAAATAGGGATCTTCCCCTCATAGAACTTGATTTTTCTTGAAAATTCGGAGTCGATCGGATTATTCGTTCTAAAGTTATCGTGTCTACAAAAAACGTGACATCGGACAGACGGACGGACATTTTCCAATTTTCTTATTCATGGAACATATTTGTATCCAAGAATTTTTTGTCTAGGGCGTTTTTTGACGATTTTGTAACAATAGTATAATTAACTATTTAAAAACAATCTTATGTTATAAATTCACTAAAAATTATGTATTTTTCAGACTTGTATAATTGATATTATATTTTTTTTGTACCTTAAGTTCTCCGAGTCTAAAATGGTACAAAATTCCTCGAGGTCCAATTCATAGATTTCATCTTCGGCAATTATTTTGGGAAAATTTTTCTCAATGTAATCTTCAGCTGCAGACTTTAGTTGTGGGCAATTCCTGTCTTCCGCAAAACGGCATATTCCTAAATGATCAAAAATTGCGTTACGTAATACTTGAAGGTTCTCTATCCTGATAGGAATTTTTATTTACAATAACTTGTAAATGCTTGAATTTATTTATATATTTACGGAAGTACGGCCCCGCCTCTAACATCCCTTTCTTTAGATTTGCCCATTTGCCCTATCCCGATTTTTACCAAAAAGAATTCCAACCGAAAACTTCAGGAAGGAAAGGTATGTACCAAATTTACCTCAAAGCATTTTTGAATTATCGTGCCCACAAGAATTACCGGAGAGACCACCACCCCGAGGGGTGGTGGTTTTGGAGCAGAAACGGTTTCAGCGATCTCGGAAACCCCCATATGCAAATTTTTACGAAAATACTGTAATCGTTTGAAAATTGTTACTCCTGCCCTGCAAAGATAAAGTTAAAACAGATTCAACTGAAAAATTTAAAAAAGATTTCCTTTTACCCTCAGGGGATGGAATAAGAAAATATTTATTCCAAAACTGAGTTCAGCAACCTAAAAAACCCTCTATAGCAATTTTCACTAAAAAATAAATATTTAATAATAATTACCCCCTGCCCGCCGGGGGTGTAGAAAAAATGTATGAACAGATACAGTTTCAGCGACCTCAAAAACCCCTATACCGAGCCCCATACACCAATTTTAAAGAAAATAATGAAAATATTAAAAAAAAACAAAAAAAACTCTCCCAAGTCGCTCTAAAGTATAAATTAAGAGTATTTTTATGAAATTTTATGACTTTTATGACAGTAATTTTTATTTATGACGTTTCTAGGACAAATTGGGTCATTTTATGACATTTTATGATTTTATGACAAGTGGGAGGCCTGCTAACGCAAGACTTTCCTCAGGGAAAGTAACATTCTACAAAACCTTACCTATAGCATTCATAGGATGAAGCTCATTGGTCAAAAACTGCGTACACCCATCCACAATTTCACTAATTTCCAACATATCAGCTGCAATAATGAGTTCCTGCACATTGTGCTGACTGATTGTAACTTTTCCAGTGTATATAAAGTCAAGGAGAAGATCGAACACGAAAGCAGACACGCCGTGGATCTTGACTGCCCCTTGTTTGCGGGACTCGCTGAGGCCCCCCGTGAACATCGCGTGGAAATAGGGGCTGCTGGCTGCCAGCACGGCGCGGTGCGCCTAAAACAAAACAAGCCGTGAAGATATGTAATGCTACGCTTTTCATTATACAGGGTGTACCAGAACTCACGTTCAAAAAATTATTAAAAATATGCAGATTATCATAGGTTGCAATGGTTTATTTTTCTTTAACAAAAACTTTTACAGCAAAACTGATAGGTATTATTTTTAAAATCAGAGAGCCCAAATTAGTTAAAAACAATAAAAATATCTAAAAAGTTTTCTAAACTAGGTTCAAACATTACACTGAAAAAAATAATTTTTTTTTGTCAATGGATTATTTTAAATATGGTATGAAATGAAAGCTAGACTTATAAGGAATAGTTCGAGGAATAGTTTAAGGCTAGTTTTATCTAAAATGTAATAAAAATTGTTTTTTTTATATAAAATTTTTATGTGACATGACACATGAAGTAGGGGGGAGTCAGTGCTGGTGTGACACTTTGTGACAAGGGGGAAAGGATTCAAAAATTGCTAAAAAAAGCGTGATATAAATACTTTATATATACCCTTTAATACTTTTTGATAATACAATTTTCTTCCCAGAAGTTTAAAATTACTGCAGTAAAACATGTTTTATTTTTGAATTTAATCGAGGGGTTAATTTATTGAAAAAAAGTTTACAAGGATTGTGACAATCAAAGGATTGTGGAAGATTGTCGAAAAGAATATGGAAGATAGTACAAAATTTTAATAAATATTGTGGAAAGATTTCAGATGATTGTGGAAGAAGGAATTGTCAAGGACTGTAGAAGATTGTTGGATAGGTGTAAAAGCCAAACCAAACCCCTCGAGTTTAATTTATTAAAATATGAGTTAAAAGAAGACTAGTTTGTTTAATTTCCCCGATTTTTTACAGCTAATAAAATTCCCTGATTTTCCCTGTGGTCACCCAGCCTTGTAGTTGAATAACCACCAGAAGTTGTCAATTTCATTCATTGCCACCCGTCTCGAAAGGGACGCGTTTTAGTTTATTATTTTAAAAAGAAAAGTAATTTACAAATCCAGATTGGATGATTAAAAAATTGCTTACCGGAAAAACCTTGTCTCCCGCAATAATCTCCACATCGCAAAACCTAGAATTTTCCCTTAAAACATTCAAATTATTCAGCACTTTTGAAATATATTTATCAAAGAGCAAGTTGGTGCAGGTCGAATTATTGTTGTTGCAATTGTTTGTCAAATTCAAAGCCTTCTTGGGCGTTTTCACTTCCATTTCTGCACTCACATCACACATTTTTCCACATTATTATTTTAATCGCACTAACAGTCTAATTATACATTTCACCTTCAAAAACTACAGCGAATTATTCAAAATTTAAGTTTATTTATCCAGAAAACATTCTGCGTCAAATCAATCAATACATTTACGGACTCCATCCGGAAAATTTTTGTACCGTAGCCAATCAAATTACTTGCTGTAGGACATTAGAACTACTATTTTAGTGACTTTTTTTGCAATGTTGGTAGTGTTTAATGTGAAGTTAGGTTATAATGCGCATGCGCCTTTCAGTTTGGCGTAAATTTTGACGAGTTTTGGCAATCCAAACAAAAACATTTTAAAAATACTACAAAAACTAAAAGCAATATGTGACTGAATAAGAGTTAAACCTGGAATTAAGTTTCTAATAGTAAGACAAGAATTCTTTTAAAAGAGAGATGCAATAAGGAAAAAAATCGAAAATGAAATCTTAAAAGTTAAAAAGAAGAATGAATTCTTACATTCAAAGAATAGGGCTTAATGCCTGGCGGAAAAAGACAACAATTATCCTCATTTTGGGTATTTTAACGCTGTTGATATTTGGCATGAACTACATTAATGTAGACAACAAAACTGACATGAATGAAGAACGGGATGCCCAGGTGGTAGCGGATGCACTGCTGCGCAGTATAAATGTTAAGTTTGTGGAGACTTATAATAAATTAAAGGGAGTTGATACAAAAAAAGTGGAAAATCCTGAAAAGAATAAAGTGATATCTAAAATGAACAATCAAAATGTTTTGGAAACAGAACAGCAATTGGGTATTCCTATTATTAATGTCGATACTAAATTTAGATATGTCCCTAAGAAACGGATAGTGCATTTTGATCTGAAAGGGGCTCCTATGCATGTATCATATTTCAAGAAGCTTTTTCCATTGATTAAGGATATGGGAGCTACAGGAATATTAATGGGTAAATATATAATACCTCCCCTATACTCAGGCCTGTAACTGGGGGAGTGCTAGGGGGTGCTCAGCACCCCCTGGCATGAATTTGAGCACCCCCTGGCAAAATAAGCTCTAAGCACCCCTACTGGAGGTGCTCAAGTCCAGTTGGTAAAATTGAGTAGCAAATTTTGTAAAATGTATGTTGGAAAAATTGAGGGGTAAAGGGAAACTGGTCAGTAAATTGTTTACTTGGGATGCTCAGCACCCCCTGGATTTTTTCCCAGTTACAGGCCTGCCTATACTTCCTTAACTATTAAGCAGTAATTTTAATGTAATATTTTAAAAAAAGCTGCTATTGACAAATGGAGTTACTGCTTTTTAGTTCATAAAAAAAACTTACTTTTCTAAGAAAACTGCTGCCAACAAGAAAATTAATTCCCCAGTACTGCCCCACAAAGCTGAAAAGCTGTAACACCACTTTTTGTGGATTTTTAATTAGCCTTACCCTTGTGCATTTTCATGGGCTAATTATTGAACCAATCAAATTTGAGTAAATAGTTTTATTTATGCAGTTATAAACTTATGAAAATTGCAGTATTTCCAAAATAAGGGACTTTTGCTAAGCTAAGAAGCAGTAACTCCAAATAAGTTTTTTATTACCTCAGTCTGTTGGCGCGCTTTGCCAAGAGAGGTTAGAAAACATAACCTAAAAATTGTTTTTCCGCATAAAAATCAAGATATTGGTCAGTTACGATGATTAAAAGGGTCAATACGATAATTCTGGACTTTAAGTTTCTAAGGAAAAAACCGCCGGACATAGAGCTACATACTTGGATCAAGAAAAATCTAAATTTAACCAACGATCAGGTGTGTGGCGTGCAATTTGATCACATAAAAAGAAAGGTGTTCATTAAACTGATTTCAGAGAATATTGTAACCAGAGTAATAAATAATACGAAAGATAGAGAACTTATATATGAAAATGAAGAAGGTAGGAACAGTGTTGCAATTACTGAGTATGAACAAACAGTATTGGTAAAGGTATTCGATTTTCCGTTTGAAACGGAAGACAGATTACTTAAAGATAAGGCAGAAGAATATGGAAGAGTAGTAAGCTGCAAAAGGGAGTTATTTAGTGGAGATAGTCTATTTAACAATTCAGAAACAGGAACTCGGTTAATATCAATGATTATGGCAAAACCTATGCCATCGTATCTAAGAATAGATGGCTGCACTTCATTTGTAGCGTATGAGGGTCAGTCAAAAACCTGTATGATATGTGACAGTGAACAGCATGTTTTTAAAGATTGCCCCAGAAATTATAAGAATAAAAACGCAAATACAAGGTCACCAATTCAACGCCCAAAGGTACCAAATCCACTTACCTATGCTAGGGTGGTCTCAGATACTCAGCAGTTGGCTACGCTAGAAGATGACGTGTCTTCAGAAGATCTACAGAATGAGAATATGGAAGATTTTACGCAGCAGATTGAAAACAACGAAACACAATATGATTCTAACATATCAATAATGACAGATCCCGATAATATTTATCCTAACCAAGAACAGCACAAGCAAGAACAAAGAAAGAAACGGAAGAAACAGAGTTCAAGTGAGGAAGATAAACCAGCCACAAAAGTCAGAGTGAATGAAAAAGCCGAGGAGTATGAAACGGAAAGTAATGTTATTTTAGATGAAGATGAAGAAAAATATGAAAATAAAAATTTGACAATTAAGTTTGATAGTGAATTGGATAAAAAGCTTATGGAAAAAATGTCATCGCAGGATGATCTATTTAAGTAAAACAGGTATTCAGGTCTTGTTCATGTACCTTATAGATATTTAAAATGGCTCTATTAAAAACAATAGCATCAGTAAATATTAATGGGCTTAAGAATACAATTAAGAACACATTGTTAAATGATTTTATACGGTTAAACTCTATTGATATAGTTTTTTTGCAGGAGGTTAACTCGGAATTTTTTAATTGTATGCCGGGGTTTGAGTTTATTGCTAATGTAGGTCCCAATGATAGGGGAACAGGAATAATTTATAGAGCAGGTTACAGAATTGAAAATCTATCATTTGGGAATGAGGGTCGCTTAATAGCAGCGAAAATTGATAATATATCCTATGTCAATATATACAGCCCTTCAGGAACGCAAAACTATAGAGAACGGAGTGAATTTTTTGAAAATAATTTAACCAACCATCTTAACTTCAATGTAAACCAACCTTTGGTTCTTATTGGAGATTTTAATTGTGTAATAAAAAAAAAAGATACCAAAAATAATACTCCTATATGTAAGACCCTTTATAATATAGTTAGTAACCTAAATTTATGCGATGTTTGGGAAATAATTAACCGTAATAAAGTAGAATTCACCTTTGTGAGAGCTAACTCCGCCTCAAGAATTGATAGAGCCTATATAAGTTCAGAACATAAAAATCTAATAAATAATTGCTCAGTTTTGCCTACCTCATTCACGGACCATTATGCTCTCCTGGTTTATTTAAAATGTGAAAATGTTAACCACGTATCACATGGGTGGGGGTACTGGAAAGTAAAAAGAACTAGTTTAAATGATAAGGAAATTATGGATAGTTTAAAGTCCAAGATAAAAGATTGGAAAAACTACAATGTTTATAGGGATAATTTAAATAATTGGTGGTTTCAAATCTTAAAGCCGAAAATAAAAGAGTTTCTTAAAAATAGGGAAATTAATAAAGCTGTAGAGTACAAAAATAATTTAGGTTATTACTATAATTTATTAAGCGAGTGTAAAAATAGTATAAATCAAAATAGCAATGACACAATTTTGCAAGAGTATAAAGAAATTAAAATACATATTCAGAATTTAAGGGAAAAACAAATAAATGAAAATTACTTTGATAAAAACCAAATTTTAGTGGGGGAAAGGAAATCTTTGTATGATCTAATTCATTTAAGAAAAAGGCAAAAGAAAAATCACATTATAAAAATTCAAACTGATGCCAATGAAACTCTTAGTATCTCCAAGGATATAAAAAATTACTTTTTTAAATATTATGAAAAAATGTACGGTAAAGCAGCAGTTTCTAAATCGGAGATGTCATGTCTCTTGGCACATATAAGTAAAAAAGACTTAAAAAATGAAAATAACTCTTTAATTAGTGCAATAACCAAAAAGGAAATATTAGAAATTTTAAAAACATGCACTGAAAAAAAAATGCCAGGTTTAGACGGGATCTCCTACGAAACGTATATTGCACTTTTTGATGTAATTGGGGATGAATTGACTACCATTTTAAACTCCTTCCTTAAAAATAGTAAAAAACCTCCGAAATCCTTTGCTGAGGGAGTTATTACCCTAATTCCCAAAATTTCTAATCCGAATAATACGGATGATTTTCGCCCCATAACATTAACAAATACGGATTACAAACTGTATATGAAGATATTTAAGGAGAGATTTAAAGTTATAGCCTCTAAAGTATTGTGTCCGGAGCAAAACGGCGATAATAAATCAATTTTTGATAATTTGTTGTTAGCTAGGGACTTTGTCCTTCACAATGAAAGTATGAATGAAAAAGTGGCACTCTTGTCAATTGATTTTAAACAAGCTTTTGAAAGAGTCCCACATGAACTCTTGTGGGAGATAATGATTAAAATGGGGATAGATATGGTTTTTATTAATGCAATTAAAAATGTATACGAGTTGGCTTCTTCCAAAATAATGGTAAATGGTTTTTTGACTCCAAGCTTTAACATTTGCTCTTCAGTTAGACAGGGATGCCCAATGTCTAGGTATCTTTTTGATATTTATTTAGTAGCCTTAATAGTTTTAATCAAACAGGTTGTAACAGGAATAGAGTTAAACGGTAAAAATGAAAAAGTGAGGGCTTATGCTGATGATTTGTATATATTGATTAAGAATAAAAATGACCTAATTAATATAGAAAAAATTATCCAAATATTTGAAAAAGGAGCAAATGCTAAAGTAAATATCAAAAAATCGGGGTTGCTTACATTGGGATTATGGGAAAATGAAGAACTAAGATTTACCAACTTTAAGAGGGTAGTTGAAATGAAGGTTTTAGGAATGTTAATTAATCCAAACTTTGAAACTATGTGCAAAAATAATTGGCAAAAAATTATAAATAGTGTCCAATATTCTTTAACTATAGATAAGTTTAGAAATCTTGATTTAATAAGAAAGGTATGGTATATAAATGTTTATTTGTTATCTAGGTTATGGTACTTGGCCCATGTACTACCGTTAAATAAAGCCTATAGTCAAAAATTAGTCTTGGTCGTGGGAAGATTTTTATGGCAAGGGCACCTGTATAGAATAAATAGAAATCAGTTATATTTGAAACCAAAAAAGGGTGGGCTGGGATTAATTAATATAGAACTTAAAGCAGCTGTTCTGTTTATTAAGACTCAGATATTAGCAGAAAGTACACAGTGTAATAATATTTTGGGTACATCCTTAAATGGAATTTTTGATTGCTCGAACACTATTAAATATCCAAGGTTTTTTAGCAACATTGCCAAAATAGGCAGAAAACTAAATATCGATAATAATTCTGATATAAAATCTAGAGAAATGTACTCTCTCCTGTTGGAAGATGTTGCTGAGAAACCTTATATTGAAATTAAATACCCGTTATTAAGTTGGGGAAATGTGTGGAAGGTATGTAATAACAGACTGATCAGTACCAAATGGAGATCTGCTACTTATAAGGCGGTTAACGAAATATATACAGTTGGGGAAAAGCTAGTTAGACATAATCTACAACAAAGTAGTTTGTGTAATTTGTGTGGAAGTGAGGATACACTGTTTCACAGGGTAAAAAGCTGCGGGTTATCGCAGGATATATACGAATGGACTAGCAATATACTCCGAAATAAACTAAAAATATCAAAAGATCTAAGTGTAATTAGTAGAGTAAATGGTTTTGTAGAAATAAGATGTGACAAAAAAGTAGATAGCAATGCTTTGCATTGGTTTATTACTGCCTTGATCTATTTTAATTTAAATGTGAAACAAGACCTGAATGCTTTTATCCAGATGTTACGTAATGACAGATGGATAAAAATAAAAAATGGACAAATGTCAGAGTTTGGAAATGCACTTTATTCTTTTTAAATTGACATAAGCTTCGCATCCAAAAATGAATAAAAAATAAATATATGTATATATGATTTTGTAAAATGAAATAATTCCGTAAATAATATTGAATAAAGAGATATAAAAAAAAAAATTACCTAATATATTAAAATTAAATTAGAAGGTTGTAAAGCATTAATAAAAAAGTTTCTTTTTGCATTTTTATAGTTTTTCTATGACACTAGGTTTTCTGGAAATAACAAAGAAAAAACTGCTGCTAACAAAACACTTTCCCCTGTAAGCCTTTGTTCATTAAAACAATACTATTTTTTGCAAAACAAAAAAAAATTGAAAAAAAAGTTAAAAAAAATTTTTTGATTTTTTTTATAGTTTTTCAAAAAAAACTCAATTTATTTGTATTTATTCAAAAAACTAAAAAAATACTGCTGTCACAAAATTATTCTTTCCCCTATACGACTAGGTTAATTAAAATCAAAAACAAAATTAAAAAAAATTCAAAAAAAAATTTAAATACTTTTCCAAAATAATTTTTTTTTTCAAAAAAAGTTGTATTGTAAAACGAAAATAAAAATAATTTTTTGTTTATTATTTTCATCTCATTTTACGCCCTTACCCCAATCCGATTTTTACCAAAAACAATCCCAGTCTAGAACTTTGAATAACCAACCTATGGTCAAAATTTTAAGTCTTTAGCCCAAAGAGTTCTTGAGTTATTATGGTCACAAATTTCTCGGACGCACAGACAGACAGATTTTTTTTTGACGGAAATCATATTTTTTGGATACAAAACGTCCATAAACGTAAAAAAAGCAAAAAAGAATTTTCGATTTTTTTTTACCAACACAAGACTTTCCTTGGGGAAAGGAATTTAAAAAAAAATAAATAAATTATTGGATAAAGCTTTGTATGTTACTCGTGAATAAACTAATATTGCCCTCTCTACCCTTCTCATGGGTAATATCCTAGTTTCCTCTCTCGTAACATTAATAACTATTATTTTTATTTTCTAGAATATGAAGACATGTTCCCGTTCCACGGAATCCTGAAAAACATATCAGCCAAAAACGCATATACCAGCACCCAAATCAACGAAATTTTGGACTTGGCAGAAATTTCTCAGTTGGAAGTTATACCCCTGGTGCAGACTTTTGGCCATTTGGAGTTTGCTTTGAAACATCGGGACTGGATGCGGCTCAGGGAAGTCCCGAATAGTCCCCAATCCTTGTGTCCCAGTAGGAATGCGTCCCTAGATTTCATCAGAGAAATGATTTCACAGGTAATTATCCGGGTGCCACAAAATAGTGGTACCCTCTATAACCTTTTTGTTTATTGACTTTTTAAAATAAAATTTAGAAGATATAAATAACTAAACTAAATTTTATGACATTGTCTAAAATTTCTGTCACTGCCTGAAATCACCTCAACTTTTGATTTATAAATGGAACACCCTGTATATTTTTACTTATCGCGATTCAGAATTAAATTCTTAGCACAACCATGATCATTTGTCAACTTTTTGACTGAAAATGTATTTTTTTTATAACTTTAATAGTAATTTTTTGCCCATAAATTGCTTTCCCATTTTGAAAATTTCGGAAAGCCTTGTATTGTTATGCCGATATAAATCAATTTAAATTTAAAGCAAAAAAAAATTGTCGTGCAGTCACCGTTGCCTGAATCCACGTGGAATTGGCCCTCAGAATTTGATTCTGAACCAAAATATGTAAAAATATATAGGGCGTTCCATGTAAATATCAAAAGTTGGGGTCATTTTCGTCGAAACCGGATTAACAATTTTTTTGCAATGCCAAAAAAATCAGTTTATTTACATTCTCATCCTCAAAATTTGATTTTGAGTTAAACAAAAAAGTTATACCAGAGGTACCACTAATTTGTGGCACTTTACAGGTTGACTAGAGGAATATTAAAATTCCAAAAAAGTATCACAATTTGCTTTTGGAAACAAGATATGCTTTTGAATATAACATTTTAAAAGTTCTAATTAAATTAAAATATATTTTAATACCCTGTTGCATAGGTAAATATTAAAATTAAGTTAGTGTTTGATTATTTCACAAATTAAATTTATAATACAGGCATATATTTTTTTATGAAAAAAGTATATGGTCATAGTTTTAGGAGCTGTTCAATAATTATTTATTAAAAAAAAAATTCAAAAAAATTAAAAAAAAAATTTCAACAATTTTTTCATTTTTTTTCTATAAATAAGATCTTCTTCTTCTTCCTTTTTTTTTTGCCTTTTCTCAGTGAGATAATTAGCCAGATCCCTCTTAGTTACTCAATTCACCAAGAGTGGTTCTTGTCTGGCTTGGCACCATGTCCACTCCCGTTTTGATTATAGAAAATTTCCATTCTTCTGTAAGACCTTTTCTTTTCCTTCTTCCCTTTTCGTGTTTGCTGTTGGTTGTGTTAGCTGTTGACAAGGCTGTTGTTTCTAATTTGTAATTATATTTGCGCATGCGCTAGTATAAATAATTTCTGTATGTATACCCAGGTAGCAAGGGATGTTATATTACAAGAAATTAACATCACTTTTGGGTGTATTTTTAAAATAAATCATAACATCACATAATATTGAAAAATAACATGTATTACATTTTCAACGTAACACGTGCGACGTGACAACCAAGTTATTTAATAACAAATATTTAGCAACGCTGTGAATATATCGCATGTCACATATTAACGTGGCTTTAACGTGAATGTCATGTTATTTTGCTTCTCACCGACGTTCGAAGCAAAAAAATCGATATAAGATGATGTTGATAGAGTAAATTATTATAAGGAAATTGTATACACATTATACGATTTCCAATGGATAGGTGGCTCTGCCGGGCTTCTCAAGACCATGGACACGGATTAAAGGAATATATTCTCCGCTTAATCTGCAATTTCGTATTAAGAATGATCTGTTTCAATCTGTGATTGTTTCAATTACTGATTGATTTTAAATCCGATTTTTTTTATAGCGTTTTTAATGGTTTTAATTTAGAAAAAGCTAGAATATTATTTAAATATTAAAGTACCAGTAACGGCATCCATAAGATATTAGATATGTGGATTTATGATGTCACAAACACGTTATTTTCGGGATGTCATTGTGTGATGTTATTAGGGGCGGACTTAGGACATCCCCACAATGCTACATTCTTGTAAAATGAGACTACAATCTTAACATCACATGTCACATATTAACGTGGCTTTCACGTGAATGTCATGTTATTTTGCTACCTGGGTAAAAACTTCTTCACGTGTTAGTTGCTTCCAAATCAAAATTTATCAGCATTATAAATGATTAAAAAACATAAAATTCCCTTCTTACTCCCATATAATCATATGTTCGTCATTTTACTGCACATCATCCATACAATCACTATAAAATATATAAAATCGCATCCAGGCCCAGGTAGCAAGGGATGTTGTATTACAATAAATTAACATCACTTTTGGGTGTATTTTTAAACTAAATCATAACATCAGATAATATTGAAAAATAACATGTATTTAACATCACATTTGCAACGTAACACGTGCGACGTGACAACCAAGTTATTTAATAACAAATATTTAGCAACGCTGTGAATATATCGCATGTCACATATTAACGTGGCTTTAACGTGAATGTCATGTTATTTTGCTTCTCACCGACGTTCGAAGCAAAAAAATCGATATAAGATGATGTTGATAGAGTAAATTATTATAAGGAAATTGTATACACATTATACGATTTCCAATGGATAGGGGGCTCTGCCGGGCTTCTCAAGACCACGGACACGGATTAAAGGAATATATTCTTCGCTTAATCTGCAATTTCGTATTTAGAATCTATCTGTTTCAATCTGTGATTGTTTCAATTACTGATTGATTTTAAATCCGATTTTTTTTATAGGGTTATAGCGTTTTTAATGGTTTTAATTTAGAAAAAGCTAATATCCTAAAATATTATTTAAATATTAAAGTAACGGCATCCATAAGATATTAGATATAACAGGAATGTGGATTTATGATGTCACAAACACGTTATTTTCGGGATGTCATTGTGTGATGTTATTAGGGGCGGACTTAGGACATCCCCACCATGCTACATTCTTGTTAAATGTCACATATTAACGTGACTTTCACGTGAATTTCATGTTATTTTGCTACCTGGGGGGCATATCTAAGATGGCAAATAAATAAATAACTTATACTAAAACACTTGATGCTAAAAATTAAACGCTATTAACGGATTACCTAATTCTTGCCAAAAGTACATATTGCTCGTTTCACGGGTGAAAAGCAACGAAATAAAAAAAAATCACATTTCTAAATTTGTTTTTGCAAAAAACGAAAAAATTTTGAAAAAAAAAATTTTAAATGGCAGTCTTAATTTTAAAAGTTTAAAGTTTAACTCTTTCATAACCTTTTTGTTTTTGGGGCGATTACTTTCAAAATTGGTAGAATTGATCCTTATGATAAAAGTTAGGTTAATCGGAATTTTCTTTCAGCTTTTTTCGATTTTTTTAAAAGTTTAACTCCCCTTTTTTGTTTTTGGGTGGATTACTTTCAAAAACAATAGGGATTTACCCTTGTAGAACTTAATTTTTCCTGAAAATTTCAAGTCGATCGGATTATTTGTTCTCGAGTTATCGTGTCTACAAAAATCGGACAGATAGACGGACAAAAAAAGTTTATTTTTTCATGAAACAGATTTATATCCAAGAATGTTTTGTCTAGGACGATTTTTGAATATTTTGGAAAATTCTAAACTACCGTATAATACTATTCTAGGGCAGGCGCTATGAATAGTATAATAATAAATGCATTTAATTGGGCAATAATAAATATATTTTAAGAAGTATAAGTAACTAAATAATATTAAATATTTTAAATGCTGTAAACAAACTCTTCTCTTAACACGTTAACTGCCGTGTGCATATATATTTTGCACAGTGGTGAGGTCACGGACGCCGCGTGAATAAAAATTGTGCTTTGGATTTTTTAGAGTTTTATTCCATAAATTATGGTAGTGAGTATAAAATCAAGTAAAACTTGTAAGTACATAAATCAACAGTGGTATTCCTATATAGTATATTCCACTTCAAAGTGCAGTAGAAATAAATACAAGAATCGCGCACGCAGCAGCTTGCGCGTGGTTTCATTGGTTAAAACACTCGAATGTTGCGAGAGTGGGGATGTAGAAAATTAAACAGGTCAGTACGTGAACACTTGCGGTGAAGTGTACAATGCATTGCAAAGGTGCGTTATATAGAAATATTTTGTTTTGAGTCCTACCTTGTCACTAAATCCGTTGTTGTCACGTACGTTTGTTTTTAACTCAGTATAAAGAAACATTTTCCACATAATGTAACACCAAACACTCTTACAAGTAAAAACCGCAAAAACCCTTTGGCGCAGTGACCAAATTCATGAAGCTGAAGTTTGCAACGAAAATTCAAATATATTAAAGCCTTTATAGCATAACACGTTTTTAGCGCACTAGTACTTTAGAAAACTCGCCGCAAGCGGCTTGTTTTCTAAACTTGTACTCGTGCGCTAAAAACCTATGTTATGAAACTAGTACTTTAATATTATATTTGAATTTTCGCTGCAAAAAAAAACGTTGCAAACTTCAGCTTCACGCAAATTCAACTTTTCCTTCCTGGCGGTTAACGTGTTAAAGAGAATTAATAATAAAATAACAAAAAATACTGTTAACAAGAACGTTTCCTTTACAGTTGACTACAAAAAAAAGCTAAAACTAGTTGAAAAAAATCAAAAAAAAAAACTAAAAAAATCAAAAAACAGCCGAGATCGTTTTGTAATATTCCAAGATTTAATTTTTTTTCTCTTTTTTTGAAAAGTGTATAAAAACTTATTGAACTTTACATTCGCGTGATTGCTCTTCCTCATTTCTATCGCCTCCAAGGATTCGAAAGGTCCTTCGAGAATCCTCTTTGTTTGTACCTTCAGGCTGCCCACCACTTGTACTAGCTTGAGCTGCTGAGCCCAAATTCTTTTGGCGCCGTTGCGTTTTCACAGAGGTTAACTCTCTTTCAGGTAAAATTTCAATGAATTTTTCATTTACTTCTGTACCTTCAAATTCTGTAAGATTTAACTTGTTTAATTCTAAGTCAGGAAACATCTTTTGTAAAGTCAAATTTACAATATTTTCAACTTCCATATCATGTCTGAGAGGTGCTGAAATGAAAGTAGAATTTATAGGAGTTTTATCTACATCAATGGATTTTAGAAAGTCCAAAGTGTCTAAGCAAATAGGTTCTTTGGGAGCATCATCGTTGTCTTGGACTTTAAAATCAAACCTAATGTCGTCTTTGAAGGCGATTTGTGTGAGAACGAAATATTCCCTTCCAGGGGTTGTTTTTTCAATAATAGGAATCAGAGCAAAATATTTAGTAGCCGTGTTAGCTCTATACACTTTTCTTGCGATTGCATAGAGGTCTTCTTCATAGCACGCTCTCACAAAGTAGCTCCAGTAATCCGCAGTAGATTCTACTATAGAAGATCCATCTCCCTTTAACAATATTTCAGGAAGATTCTCTTTATCGGTAAAACCCATTAACTCGAAACATCTTTTAGAGTCCTCATAGGTTCTATTAAGCAACTGAATTCTTCCTGCCACTTGGTAACACCTTAATATATCTGTTTGGTCGTATTCGATATTTTCATCATAGTAGTCTACATATGAGACCCTCGGTCTTTTTTTCATTGGAGTGAGCTTAATTTTTGTTTTACCCATGGTTAACACTCTGGTGGATTTTGTTTTGAGCCTGATTTTTGGGGTCACTTTTAGAGGCACCATCCATGGTTGACCTGGTTTGTGTTTTTTGTATGAATTGAATAAATGGACTCCGTATTGAAAATCGCATACGACTCGGTGTTTTAGACTTCCAGTAAGACTCAAAATAAGATCCCGATTATTAATATTTTCTTTGAAGGTCAAATTATCCATCCATGAGTCTACATCCCTCATTGAGTTCAGCAAGCCTGGTGCTACCTGCAATTATTATTCTTTATTTTTTTGAAAACAATAAATAAATAAATAAAAAAATAAAAAAAAAACTTTAAAACAAATTTTCAATTTTTTTTATTTTCTATTTGCGAAAATGAAAAAAAATTGAAAAAAAAATAAAAATGATAGTTTTTGCTTTCCCATTTTAAAAATTTTCAAAATTTCGGAAAGCCTTGTATTCATGCAAAAATTTTCATTTTTTTTTTTGTGTATTTTTGTGTATTTTTGCGTTTTATGACGTTTTATGTTGATATAAATCAATTTCAAGCAAAAAAAAAAATTGTCGATCGGTCGGTTGATCGGAAAAAGTCCGGGAAATCTGGTGGGCACGATAAATTAAGAGCGCTTTAAGCTAGAGACTTGAAATTTGGCATACAGGTATGTTACCAAAAGTTCTCGCTCGGGATTGTTTTTAGTAAACATTGGGGTGCGGCAAGTGGGGAAAATGGGGAAAAATTCATTTTTTTTACAAAAATTTGAAAATTGCAATATATGAGTTTTTGAGATTGCTGAAATTGAATCTGATAAAAAACTTTTCTAATTCCACCCCCAAGGGGGTGAGGGGGTAAATATTTTTCAATATTATTATTTTCTTCAAAATTGGTATATATGGGTTTTTGGGGTGGACGAATATGCTGATAATACTTTTTTTCTAATTTCACCTCCTGAGGGGTGGGGGTAGTTTTCGTGAAAATTGTTATATTGGGGTTTTTGAGGTTGTTGAAAGTGAATCTGATTATAAAAAAATTCTAACTTTACCCCTAAAGGGGCAGAGGATAGTTTTCTTGAAAATTGGTATATTAAGGTTTTTATGGTTGCTGAAAGTGAATATGATAATAAAAAATCCATTTTACGGGCGGTGAAAAATGGGAAAGCTCTTTTACTGGGCAGTGTATTTTATTTTTAAAAAGTTGAACCCTCCAAAAAATTACTTTCAAAATTAGTAGAATTTATCTCTATAATAAAAGTAATTTTTCCTGAAAAGGTTACATTAATTGGACTTATCTTTCAGCTTTTTTCGATTTTTTTAAAAGTTTAACACCCCATAACTTTTTGTTTTTTTTTTACTTTAAAGAATAATAGGGATCTTCACCTCATAGAACTTGATTTTTTCTGAAAATTTTTCGTCAATCAGATTATTCATTCTTGAGTTATTGTGTCCACAAAAAACGTGACATCGGACAGACAGACGGACATTTTCAAAACAAAAAAGGGTCTTATTTATTCATGAATTTTCCAAGAATTTTTTGTCTAGGACAAACTTTGAAAATTTTGGGAAATTCAAAACTAGCATATAATACTATTCTAGCACAGGCGCTGTCAATAGTATAATAAAACCTGCCTTTGGGCCAAAAATGTACAGGAAAATATCATATCCTACTAGATCTTCAATTATTTGATCAAGATTGCTCGAACTGCTTTCCTTTATGTTTACAAAATCACTAATAAACAAAATCTGCGAAGTCAGCACTGCTTTACCCACAAACTCTTCTTTGATGTATTCAATAGCAATATTAAAAGCATCCAGCAAGTCAGAGGTGCCTTTGCCTGCTGTTTCGATCATTTGTTGAAACCTTTTGGGGTCCCAGTCCCTCGAAGGCTGTGATTCAACAGAAATACCATTTGCGTCCAATGAATTGTTGGTTTTATCACTGTTAAACAGTATAAACATATATCCATCGTTAATATAAGCTAGATCTTTGTACAGAGCTATTTTATAAAGCGTTTCAAGGGCTTCTTCCTGTCGCTCGCAATTTACGTCGTAAATGATGACGCAACATTGGCTTTTAACGATCGGCGGCATTTTTATTCTTTGAAACTTTATAGCATTAAATTGTTTGACAAAAATCAACGGAGCACTAAATAAATAACAAACCGGCGGGAAAGAATCGTTTTTCGAGTTTTTATAGGTTATGTTTTTCTTCTTCTTCTGCATGGTCAGGACCACAGTAGGGGAAAGTGTTGTACACTGGGAAAAAATTTTTCGTTTGGACTTTGTATTGTATTGTTGGAAACCAAGCTAAGCGCCGCAGGCGATTTTTTTTTAATTTTAAGTTCACGTATTTTCCTAACAACAATTTAAAAAGAAAATTATTTTTAAAATTTTTAGGAATATTTAGGTTTCGCATTTTTCAGATAAAGGTATGCAAATTATTGAATAGAATATATTAATTAAAATTGTATCACCTTAAATAAATGTGTTGCTTCCACAAAAACAGATTATTATAAAAAAATATTCAACGAAGTTGGTAATGATCCGAAAAAGGTTTGGGACACTATAAACGAAGTCACTGGGAGGGGGAGAGAAAAACAAATAATAAATAGTTTAAAAAATTCTAGTGGGGTGGAAATAACTGAACCATTAAATATTGCGGGTGAATTTAATAAGTATTTTGGTAATGTGGGTCGTGACCTTGCTAACAAAATAAAAAAACCAAAGCAAATATTAAACGATAACATGGCATGTGAAAAAACAATGAAAATGGAACCAATGTCAGAACTTGAAAATTTAAAGGAAATAAAGTCTCTTAAGAATAATGCTTCTGGGGGGGAAGATGGGATATCCGTAAACATAATTAAAAATAATACGTCAAAACTCATTAAGCCATTAAAGCACCTTATTAATACCGTCTTCACTGCAGGAGTATTTCCCTCGATATTCAAATGCTCAATAGTAATTCCTTTGCATAAAGGAGGCGATAAACTTGAACCGTCGAACTATCGACCGATAGCACTTACAAGTGCTATAAGTAAACTTCTTGAAAAATGCATAAATAATAGATTATGGAAATATCTAAATAAAAACAATATTATTGCAAAAACCCAATTTGGTTTTAAGAAAGGCTCCTGCACTGAAGACGCTGTTGGTGAAGTGACTGAACACATTATAGAAAGTTTAAACAATGGTTTTAAAGCGCTAGCCATCTTCTTAGACCTATCGAAGGCTTTTGATACGGTGGACCACCAGCATCTACTGTCTAAACTTCAAAATATAGGAATAAATGGGGTTGTTTATAATCTTTTCCAGTCATATTTAGCAAACAGGAAACAAAAAGTAAAAATTAATAATTTTATTAGCTCCGAAGAGGCAGTGGATGTTGGTGTTCCACAAGGAACCGTTTTAGGACCTGTTCTCTTCTTAATATATGTCAATAGTCTCATAAAAATAAGTAATGACGTTCATATCATTTGTTATGCGGATGACACTGTAATTTTGGTCAGAGAAAAGCTGGAAAGAAGCCTTCGATAGGTCTGAGAAGATAATGAAAAAGGTGAAACTATGGCTAGATACCAATCTTCTTACCCTTAATACCAAAAAATCACATTTTATAGCCTTCTCATGGACTGATCGAGGAATCCCTAAAAATTCCATTAAAATTCACAACAATGACTGTAATAGCGCTATATGCAGCTGTAATGAAAGAATAACCCAAACTGATACTATTAAATATTTGGGAATAGTCCTCGACCAGTGCATGAAATGGCAACATCACATCAAACACATTACCAATATACTTCAAAGAACTCAATATAATTTTTACCTACTGAGGCAGGTTGTTTCTCCTAGTATACTAAAACAAATATATTTTGCGTTAGCTCAATCGATAATCTCGTATGGAATAACAGCTTGGGGGGCTACTAGCAATAGCATATTAAATCCCCTATTTACCATTCAAAATTACATAATTAAAACAATGATGTTTAAAAACAGGTTATTCAATACTAATGAACTATATAAAGAAGCCAAACTTTTAAACGTTAGACAACTTTATATAAAAAATATTATCAAAGTTTATGATAAAAACAAAACATTATATACTACTGTATCACATGATACAATAACGAGGTCAATAACTAATAAAAATTTAACAATACCAAAAACATTATTTGCAGGTTCCCAAAAACATTATAACTACCTGATACCAAAAATACTGAACATTCTCCCCACTGATCTAAAAAACAAACCTTTCTGTAAAAATAAAAAGAATATTGAAATTTGGGTTGTCAATAATTACAGACTAATATGTGACATGATACATTGGTTTCGGACATAATTGGGACAACAATAATAATAAAAAAATAATAATAAAAAAAAAATCAAAAGAAAAATAAATAAATAAAATATATATTTATAAAGTTGTATTCAAAAATTGCTAGAAATTATGTATTGTAATTAAAATAATTAAGTGTAAGTAATGTAAGTTTTGTAATATTTATAAATTATGTAAATTACGAAAAATATTGGAGTGCACACACAAGCTTAAAGCTTATTTTGCACTATAAAATGTACTCTCTTTAAAATTGTACAAATTAAATAAATAAATAAATAAATTAGGGAATGTTCAAGTATTACGTAACGCAAATTTTGATCATTTTGGACCCCCACCCCCCTGTAACGCTATTTTCCTATACCATTAATATGGGCGTTACACTCCAAAATGACCCCCACCCCTCCTAGGAGCGTTACGTAATACTTGAACGTTCCCTTATTGACAAACAGTTTAGCAAAAGGCGAAAATTTTTAGGATTTTTAATGACACGCATTTTCTAAACACCTAGGTTAGACTTGAAAAAACAAATTATTTTGTAAATTTTATGGCCGGCACTAGAACTCGGCTTAGTAATCATTTTATGGTTCCGCAGGCAAAAACTTTTATGAATTATTTTTCAAAAACTTCAGAATTTTCAAAGCAAATTTTATTTATAAAAATTTTAAATACAAGTTTCTCATGGATTTGCTATTTGTAACCATTTTCAGCCTCGACTCAGTCTCAAAAAAGTTTAGTCTTAAACATTAAAGACTTAGGTGTATAATATACTGTTTTGAAATTTTTTTCCGATTTTCTTTTATTTTTAAAATATTGTCACAGGTAATGGCCCTTCATCCGTACGCCCGATACCTGCACATCGGCTGCGACGAGGTGTTCCAAATGGGCGAGTGCGACCTCTGTCGGCTGGAAATGCACGAGTCGTTGTTTCTGCGCCACGTGCGCAACGTCGCCCGCGTCGTGCACGAGAGGCGCCCCAAATTGAGCCTCATCATCTGGGACGACATGCTGCGCCACCTGTCGGCGCAAGCCATGAAGGAGATGCGTTTGGGCGAATTGGTGCAGCCCATGGTTTGGGTTTATGCAGAGGTAGGTAGACTATTAGATCATATATACATAGATGCGTCTTGAGTCCACGTCAAAACGAAATGTTTTCATTGCTATATCCAGGTAGATTTCACCTTCCCGCTTCTGATCACCACCCACCGCTATAGTGGTTTGTTGACAAATATCTTATACTTCACCTCCTCGCAACCTCACCGCTATAGTGGTTTGTTTACAATTGGCTTTGTATATGTTCTACATAAAACAAATCAACATTAATGCCATATCTATGTATACTATCTAATGATGTCACATGTAGCCCAACCTATAGAATAATATACCGGGTGTAATAAGACCATGATACTTTCCGATTTGGTTTCCCATTTTGAAAATTTTAAAAATTTCGGGAATACCTTGTAATCTTGCAAAAATTATCAATTTTTTTTTGCTTATATTTGTGTTTTATTACTATTTATGTCGATATAAATCAATTTCGAGCAAAAAAAATGTCGCTCAATCGGTCGGTCGGTCGATCGGTCTGTCCGGGAAATCTTGTCAACATGATAACTTAAGAACGCTTTAAGCTAGAGACTTGAAAGGGGACCCGGTAAAATGACCCGTTTTTGGCATTATGGTTGGAACGTAAGATTTATATATTTTTTGAAAGAGTGGTGTAAGGCAAACTCAACGGTACCAAATTTAACATCAAAATTAGAAGGGAACCATTTTAAAAATAGACCTGAAAATGGGTTCTTTTATAAGATTTTTTTTGCTTTCTTTTTATAATATCTTAAAATGTTAATGTGTTTTCTTGTCAAAATTTTTCTTCTGAATCCGAATCTGGTGTCAGAATTACAAATTATTCAATAGTTTTGGTGCAAAAATCAGCTACCTAATTTTTCTGCGTTTATACTTTCCAGGTATTTTATTATATATATTTTACTAAAATTGACAATGTTAAAATTATATTATAATTTGGTTAAAATTTTTCTCCTGAGTCCAAATATGAGTTTGAAACTACTACATACTCTACGGATTTGGTTATATAATTCAGGTGTACCTTGGTTTTGTAACACCCGGTATATATATTTTTTGCTCTTTTAGGACATCTACAGATTTGTGCAGCCCCCGGTGTGGGAAAAGTATGCCGAGGTGTTTCCAACAGCCTGGACGGCCTCGGCCTTTAAGGGTGCCTTCGGGGAGACCCTGTACGTGCCGAACGCGAGACGACATTTGGAGAACAATCTGAGGTGGCTGGACGTCATGGCACAGCAAGATGGATCTTTTAAAGATGGATTTACAGGTAAAAAATGGTTGCCATTTGTTGCTTAGTGTTATTAAAAATCTCTCTGACACCCAATTTTGAAAATAAAAAATGTTTCAGTCAATACAATTCTGTTCCAGGCATAGCACTAACAGGCTGGCAAAGATACGATCATTTCGCCGTCCTCTGCGAGCTTCTCCCCGCCTCTTTCCCCTCCCTCGTCCTTAATCTCCTCACCGCCTCCAACGGGTTTTTCAACGCTTCGCTCAAGGACAAATTCCTGGCCGGGCTGACTTGCCCCGTGGGCAACTTGCCCTCCCGCAACACCCCGTTCATCAGTCTGGAGTCTGATCCGTACCTCTGGGAGAAATTGAGCCGGTGCATGTTCCCTGGGAGCGCTTTTTTCAGGATAACTTACAGGTTTTTAGTCTTAATTTAGTTAAATAATTGATGCCGGGTAAATATACATCAAAAACTAAGAAAAAAAACCTCATATACAGGTACTTCCAAAAATCAATCCTAAGGGAGCTATGGTCTCCTAAAAATGCACCATTTTTAAAAGGCCAGAGTAGCTTTAAAAAAGATATTTCGACCTACATGTATAGAAACTTTTTTCTTAGTTTTTGATATAGAATAACCCCGCATCATTGAAATTTTGGTTTTTATTTTTTCCCTCAAACCGTGAAATGTTGCCTTCAAATTAATTTTTCTCGATAAAGGTTAATCCTAAAGTATTACAACAAGAGTGCCGTTTTTATGTATTTTGACCTGAGGAACCATATTCCAAAAATAAAATTACAAAAAGTTTGGGAAAAAACTGACAAGCCCCCCCTCCGTTTTGTACAACCCTGGTTAAAATAAGTACATGAAAATAACATACGAAGATGGACCTTATTAAGATTAGTTCACGTGCAAAACCTCGTTGCTATATTTCAAAGGGTTCTTGAATTATTAAATAAAAAAAGAGTTTTTTAGAGACTTTTGAAGGGGCCTAGCTCCAGTAAAAATAGAAAAAATAAATAAAAACAACATGAAAGGAAAATAAAATTACACAAAAGATGTCATTGTCATTTTTTTCCGGCGCCCCCGCTTCCTCCAAAATATAAAAAACTGTTTTTAGACATAATTTTATTATTCATAATGAGCAGTTGATACTTTTATTACAATAACAGGGTCGGACAACAGGAATTTTAAATTATTTTTAATTTTTAGCGAGTTTCTTTAATACTTACCTATGCCGAATAAGATTATATCTGTATACAGACATATGAAGAGTGCCTAAGCCACAAAATTATTATTTTACAGGAAAAAATATAAATTTTTTCCAACCCCTCCCCCTCTTCCCCAAAATGTAAAAAATTGCTTCTGGACATTTCATTTAACAATATTTTTGGCCACGTGTTTATTTCTGTCCGATCATTATAGCTATATTGGGAATTTTCTACTGTAGAAAATTCTAGTGAGAATCGCTGTAGTATTTTGTTTTTCAGTATTTCTCTTTTACGACAAGATTTCATAGCTAAGACTAATTAATAATTGAATATGAATATATTACTATTTATAATTATTGTTATTAATTTATTATTTACCAAAAAATACCTCAAAATAATCTTTTTATTAAATGTACCCAGGTAGCAAAATAACATGACATTCACGTGAAAATAACGTGTTTGTGACATCATAAATCCACATTCCTGTTATATCTAATATCTTATGGATGCCGTTACTTTAATATTTAAATTATATTTTAGGATATTAGCTTTTTCTAAATTAAAACCATTAAAAACGCTATAACCCTATAAAAAAATCGGATTTAAAATCAATCAGTAATTGAAACAATCACAGATTGAAACAGATAGATTCTAAATACGAAATTGCAGATTAAGCGGAGAATATATCCTTTAATCCGTGTCCGTGGTCTTGAGAAGCCCGGCAGAGCCCCCTATCCATTGGAAATCGTATAATGTGTATACAATTTCCTTATAATAATTTACTCTATCAACATCATCTTATATCGATTTTTTTGCTTCGAACGTCGGTGAGAAGCAAAATAACATGACATTCACGTGAAAGCCACGTTAATATGTGACATGCGATATATTCACAGCGTTGCTAAATATTTGTTATTTAATAACATGGTTGTCACGTCACACGTTTTACGTTGCAAATGTGATGTTAAATACATGTTATTTTTCAATATTATGTGATGTTATGATTTAGTTTAAAAATACACCCAAAAGTGATGTTAATTTCTTGTAATATAACATCCCTTGCTACCTGGGTAATGACAGTTTTTATAGGTTAATTTTTATGAACATGCTTGCAAGCCTAGCGCAGTACCGCGCTAGTCAGTTCTGCAGTAAGTGACTAAACTGTTGACAGAACTATAATTTGCAATTTAAAAATGGACAAAAAGGTTTTAGTTTAGCAGTTGAGAATGTAATTAAATTAACCAAATCAAAGAATATGCCCGTAAAAATATTAAGATAAGTAATAAAACAATTTATATCAATTTGCGATGAAAAAAATATAGAAGTAGGTTTGACATATTATAAATCGTTGAAAAATAATCTTCCGAATTACACATGATTCTTCGAATTATCGGGAAAAATTCATAGTTTTTATTCAAATTTGCTGTCAAAGAAAATAATTACTCCAGGGGCGACGCCCCGGTCGTAATTATTTCCAGACAGCAAAACAGCGACTTTTTCCCGCATAATTCTCAGTCTTTTGTGTAATTATATATGAAAATTCTGTTCCAGGCTACACGGCCAGGAAATAGAGGTAAAAGAATACATCGACTTGACGAAAAAGCAAAAAGGCTGGATGACAGATTACAACGTGCGTCGTAACTACAGCTTACCGCTGCGCATCGACGAATTGACAAACGACCTGCCCCGACTCTACAACGGCCTGATTTCACTGGCCAGAAGTTCCGTGGACTCTATGGTCGAAATATTCGATAATTTTACCATTTACGAGTGGATAGAACAAAGGATTTATCCGTATCTTTTGGAATTGGAAAAAATTCAAAACGAAAGTCAGATTTTGAAAAATGTCAACCAATGGCAGGTGAGGCCGTTGCCGATTTTGAAAGATTTACAAAGACTAGGTATTAATTGAATCAAAGTAGGCTAAGGACAAAATAGTTAAGTTTAAACAAAAGGTAAATGAAATAAAGTCACTCTGTCTAGCGGCGCTAAAACCGCAGTGACTAAAATAAAACAGGGTTCCTACAGTTAGAGCCATTTGAGGGGTCTTTCTACCCTCAAATTTTAAAAACATTTTGTTTTTAAACATTTTTTTTTATATAGAAATAAAAAAGATATCATTGTGAAATTTTGTACATATGTTTATTTATATTTAAAGAATACAATTTTTTTTTAGATTTTTTAAGTGCCATTTTTTTGCCATAAAATTTTTTTGAAGAAAAAATCAAAAATTGGTGGTAGCAAGGATTTCAGCCGTTTAAATCGACTGAAAAAAAAACGGGATATTGTTCTATAATACAATACTTTATCCACGTCCGTTTTAAAGCTTAAAAGGTTTATTTTTACAGACCCGTAGTTTATAGGCCTATTAATCACGGCCGTGGATAAACTTTTTTTTGCCATAACAATTATGTTTATTTTATGTTTCCCCGAAATCGCTCGAAAGTTAAAAGTAATGGTAATGACACCTGAATGTAAATTTCCCTAATTTTATGAACATTTTTCCTGATTTTTCGACAAAAAAATAGCTAAATAAACATTTCCATTTCTTGAATTTTCCTTGTTTTCCCTGATCTGTGAGAACCCTGTAAAAAATATTTAATAGAAATAAGTTTCTTTTTTCAAATAATCACAAATTTATTCTCCAAGACTGAGTTATCTGCATTTAAATATTATTTATAATAATAGGTTTTACTCTAGTTAATGACAATTTTTTAAATGTTTAGTGTTTTAGATATATTGATAATTTTAAGAAATGTTTTATATAATAATCTGATTTTTTTTTACGAAAACCACTTTATTACACTTGGTCCCAGATGTCACACTGCTAAATGGGACACCCTCTATATTAAGATGATTATACCATGTGTCCAGCCAAAGATTTATAAATTCTGCATTCTGATGCCAAATTTAATCGAAATCGGTTTATAAAAACTGAATGGAATGGAAGACATAAAAAAAATTAGGAACTATTGGTATACCAGATGAGTTTTATTTATGTCCACTCCCAAAATTAAGATTAATCTTCATTTCAAAACGAAAATTTGGCTATTTATATAATTTTACAGTGGCTATAAAATGGCGGCTTTATTTTTTTTTGTTTCACTTCTGGTTTCGTCGGAAGTGGCATAAATATGATTTTTTTTAATATAAAAACTTTTCGCAAAAAAAATTAACCGACTTCTATGTCTCTAAAAAGTAAAAAATAAAAAATACTTAACTCGGTGCCAATTTCCTAAATTTATTACTAACAATTATTTTTTTATTATTTTATTATTGTTTGCTGTGAAATTGGCACCGACTTAAGTATTTTTTATTTTTTACTTTTTAGAGACACAGAACTTGTAGATTTGTAACGTCATCTAAGCTAAATTATAGTTGTCCTTCCATCTCGGCAAGCTGGTTACATTTATCATTTTCTATGGTATTTTAATATTACAGGTCCAGAGAATCAAGTTAGGCGGCATTTAAAAGATTTTCAGTGCCGTAATATTTAAGTGACCCCTTAATCAAGTTATCCGGCTTATTCGAGTTATCCGACATTTCTCTAAAAATTTGGCTGGTAGTAGAACCAAATTAAGCCGTTTTTAAGTGAAATTGCGTTAAAATGATTAGATTTATCTTAATTATCCGGCTTACCCGGCATTATCTGAGCATCAAATTGAAACGGAACCACTTCATGAATGCCCTCTTTAAATTGCAAAAAGTTTCATGAAATTCCGTTCATTCGTTCCAAAGTTATGCGTCAACAAACATAAAAAAACAAAGTCACACGTCGAATTGATAACCTCCTCCTTTTTGGAAGTCGGTTAAAAACACTTTTTTACATTTTTGAATTCAGCCGATAAAAAACTGATTTTTTTTTACTTTTTTTTTCGTTTTTATTTTTATCTTAAAAAACGAGATATCCATAATTTACCTTCTTTTTACTTACTTAATCTTCAAAGTAAATTATAAATTTGTATAAAAAAATAGCGGAAAATAAAGTTTACAGAGACGTAAAAAAATAGGAGTTCAGTGCGAAAAAATTTTTTTTTAGCTTTAATTCGCTGTCACTAATCAACAAATTTGTATTTTAATATTTTATATTTTTTTAGGCTTAAGTACGTAAAATAAAGGTAACTTATGTTTATTTCGTTTTTATACGATAAAAATGAAACGAAAAAAAAGTACAAACAAACAAACGTACATAGAATTATCGGCTGAATTCAAAAATAGGCTTGTTCGGGATTCGAGTTATAAACTGCTCAGAACTGGTTCTGACCTATGGAGGTTTAATCCTTGTTACTGTATGACTTTAGATAACCAATAAACAGAAGTCCGGAATTTATTCTAGCGTATCCCGAACAAACCTCTCGTAAAAAAATACAGGGTGTTCTATTAAACAAAAACATATTTGTGGCACTTCCGGCGAAACCGGAAGTAAAACAAAAAAATAAATGCGCCATCACCCACGTTTCGTTTTTATCAAATGAGGATTAATCTTAATTTTGGAGGTGGACCTAAATAAAACTCACCCGGTATACTTTTTATTATTATCAAACGTCAGAATCAACATATTCAGCAAGTAATTTTAATCAATCTGAACACTGCCTTTAGCACAAAATGACTCTCGCACACTTATTTATTTTGTATGTACTCATTTTTATCGAATCTCTACATAAATGTAATATTTTAATTTTTCAAAAATTAAATCTTCTAGTCATTTGAAATTATGTTTCATTTCAAACTCCAGAAAACCACTTCAGCGTATGACTGGTACAAAGGGCATGACAAAAAGTTCCTATAAAAATATGTTTAAAAATGCGTCGTAAGGGAGCTAAGCCCTTTTGAAAGTGGCTAAAAAATTCGGTTTTTATTTAATAACTCAGGAACCCTTTGAGATATAGCCACGAGGTTTTGCACGTGAACTAATCTTAATAAGGCCCATCTTCGTACGTTATTTTTATGTACTTATTTTAACCGGGAGCGTGCGAAACGAGGGGCCTCAGCTTTTTGTCCCAAACTTTTTTCTGTGTAACTTTATTGTAATTTTATTTTTGGAATATGATTCCTCAGATAAAAATACATAAAAAGGTACTCTTGTTGTAATACCTTAGGATTAACCGTTTTCGAGAAAAAATAATTTGAAGGTGAAATTTCACGCTTCGAGGACGAAAAATTAAATACTAAAATGTTGAAAACCGAAATTTCAGTGATACAGGGAGAATATACATCAAAAACTAAGAAAAAAACCTCATAATATAAGGTTATATTATACAGGTACTTCCAAAAATGCAGTTTTTAAGATGATTTTTTTACAGAAACTTTTTTCCTTAGTTTTTGATAAAAGATAACTCTGCATCATTGAAATTTTAGTATTCAACATTTAAGTATTTAATTTTTCGTCCTCGAACCGTGAAATTTTACCTTAAAATTATTTTTTCTCGATAACATGTACCGCGTTTTCCTGTCTAGAATAAGTAAAAACTAAAAAATTATCAGGCGCTGCCCTGGTTACTTATTATAGAAAAGAAAATGTACGGTTGCGATCGGCTAACTGGCATCAGTACGGGCACAGGGGTTCATGGATTAAAAATTATGATAATAAGCTTAGTTTAACACCTTGGGCGCCAGAATCTTGTAAACATACATGTGCTTGGCAGTTTATGTGTTAAGATTCAAACACATAAAAAATAATGTACTAGAATATTAATTATCTTTTACAGCATGTATAAACCTGAAAAATAACTATGATTTGAATAGATTTGTATATCTTGTGTTGATTATAATTTAAACAAAAACTCAAATATGTGCTGTTACAATGTTTATTTAAAATGACAAGTAGACAACTTTAATTAATCATATTAATTAAAATAAAATTATAAATTACCAAAAGTATGGTGAAAAGACCCCATTGCGAAATATAAAAAAAAAATGTGGTGAACTACCCTATTGCAAAAATGTTAAAATATGTATACCAAAATTATTATGGTGAATAACCTAAATAAAAACAGTAATATAAGGTATGTGTTAATAAGTGAAAAATAGTAATCTAGGCGTACTGCCCAAAGTTGCAACTTTGTTTACAAACCAACCTAGAATATTCATAATAAAATAGAGCACCTTAATAAATATTAAAATTTGAGAACTTGGATATTTTACCAAAAATAAATATAGTAAACCGCATTTTCATTATTTACACTAAAACTATAAAAACCTGTTAATTAAAGTTGTCCCTGGAACGACCAAATACGTTGTCCCACTCCCTGATGATGTACGTCACTGTGCAGAACATTTCCTTGTCCTTGCCTTGAGAACTCCTTACAAATTTGAACACGTTTGAAACTCAAACGCTTGAGGATCCATTGAAACGTTTGTAAACCTCTTGGCTTAAAAACGGTACTGCAATTTACTGAACATCTTGAAAAATCTTGAAAACTCTTGAAAACTAAAGTGGAAAATTGAAGAACACCTCAATGAAAATTGAAGTTAAAGTTGAAATGGAAAGCTTCGCCCTCGATACTCGTAAAATTTGAGATAACGGTAACGTTGTAAAATATAAAAGCTTCACCAACAATATTCATAAAATTTGGGATAGAGGTATCGTCAAAACATTCGAAGAACGTTAGAACAGAAATGGAAAAGCTTCACCAACAATCTAGAAAGAAAGAACAGCGACTTTAGAACTCAGCCATCGATATGAAAAATCGAAATCCGTAATTAGATTTAAAATAAACTTACCCAGTCCAAAACTGAATTAATTGGAGCAGTAAGTGCTGAATACTAGAATACTCTGCAGCCTGAAGCCTTCCTCTGTACGCCTCTAATGAAAATAAAGAAAACAACGTGTTAAACACTTGTAACTTAGGTAACCAAAAAGCGACTTACTTTGAAAGATGAATATTGTGGAATTTCCATTAAAACTGCTTGAACTAATTACGTAGGATTATACTACACTTCATTACAAACTTATTGCAACATTTTTACACAAACATAAACCACGGATGGTTTCACAAAAATCAGATTCTGATTTTACGACCTGAACGCCATTGCTTGTCGTTTTGAAAAAGAACGCCACTCCCTTCAACTCCGGCAAGGTACAAAACTCCCCCCGTGGCGAAACTTGGAACTACGAACAACAAATCGATTTTGAGGGTAGGCAACACAAAAAACATCTATTCATAATCCCCATAATACTTGAAAATAAAGAAAAAGAATACTCTAAATAAGTTTAAAATGCCTAGCCATACATCTAACAATCGTTTCATATGGTTTAAGAAATGATACGACGAAAATAAACCAACTTGAAGTCATCAGCTGACCATGCAATGCATACTGTATACCTGAATGCGGGTAGAAGTAAAACTAACCTCAAAATTAGGTAAACAATCTTTGATAATGATTTTATCCGACTTCCAGAAGCTTTAGCTGTGATTAAAAAGGTAAGACTAGCTGAAAAACATCAGTAGCTAACTCAAGTACTGAATGTAGTAGATTACTAGACGTTTGTTATTATATTTTAGGCTATCAAAAGTAAACACCAAAAATAAGACAAATTCTGTAATAAAAGAAAAATGACCCAGTAAATGGAATCAAGGACCATCGCAAGACTTCCACAAGACCATACAATAAGTCTGTACTCAATCTTATATGTGCAAATAGAAAGAAATACTAACTTCTGAAAAAATGGTAACATCGTATGATTACGTGACACAGATCAGGTAATCTTTAAAAACAGTGGCAGTCATAACTGCTACACAGCCCTCCTCCGAATAAATAAAAAATATTTATTCCCAAAAATATTTTTTAACCCAGAGTATAAACTCCAATAGTTAACTCTAAATAGAACATTACAATATCACAAAGAATAACCCCGTAACCAAAAAAATTACTCCTAACTTATGCTACTAGCATATTCTGATTCTGTAACCAAAAACTATTAAATTTACTTATTATTTATTGTAGCTTTATTCCCCTTTCCGAATATATACAAAAATAAAAATATTTATTTATTTTTCATTGCATTTCTATCCAATTTTTATGAATCAATATTGAATCAATGTTTATTGAACTTGTTATTGAATGCATTTTTATTGAATTTTTAGTTAAGCCTGATATCTACGCGTACCACACGCCTATTTACTAGGGACAAATCCATGAATTGACAAAATCGAGTTATAGTTACACAATCGGGAAGTTACATAATCGGGAAAATTCTTATTAACTAAAATTCAACAACAATGACTTTTTAATATCAATAATCCTTATTATTGACACTAAGTCCAAAAACTTTTTAGTCCATAGTTTTGACCGTTATTAACCTTTTAATTTTTCAGGTATTCTAATCAAGATCTCAATCAAAACTGAAGAACACTCACTCTACACCCATCTACTAAAATGTCGCAGCAATCAGTTCTAGACCTGATCCCTCGAGCATCAAAGAAAATATTTTTTTTTTTTTTTTACAATATTTGACTTTATTTTATTTAAAATAAAATTTAACTATTTACACTTGACTTTTACTCACTCTTAGCTAATATTTACAATTAACGGTTTTATTTTTCTTTCTGAAATTTAAAAACTCATGCATGCAGTTATCCGACGGATACATCACTATTCGAACCCAAATATTTCTTAAGATCTTTAACGTGCCAGTCTCCAATGGATTGACCGTTTTTATCCTGTAACACATAAACCAAATTTGACTTTTTACCTATTATCTTACATAACACGTACTTAGGCGCTAATTTTGACGCAAAATAATTTACTGCGCTGGAAAGAACTTTATTTCTTTTCCATACCTTCTCACCTATCGTGAACGTTACGTCACGCTTTCTAAGGTTATAGGCTCTTCTATTTCGCTCGTATGCTTCATGCAATTTAGTTTTTACATCCGCAAAAATGTCTTTTAACCCAACTAAATCCTTAAAATACATTTCCCGAGAATCCGGTTCCAACTCAACGTCTTGAGTGGACGAAACTTTGCCATAGTAAGCCCCTGTTAAAGGTACGATTCTTCCAAAATTGAGAAACGCCGGCGAATGTCCGTGGACCTCATTAACTGCGGTACGAAGCGCAAGACCTATTTTACCTATATTTTTATCCCATTCCCGGTGATTTTCTTTTATATAAGACCTTATCGCCGTTTCTACCGTTCGATTCTGTCTTTCTGTAGGATTTACTTGTGAATGAAATTTGGCATTGTACCAGATTTTTTGAACTTGATAGTCGTCCGCAAGCTTTTTGAAAGCTTTCCCAGCAAACTGAGTACCATTATCGACAATAATGTACTGCGGTACGCCATATATTAAGAACACCTGATTTTCTATAAATTTTATTACACCTTGAGCAGTAGCTGTTTTCAAAGGTTGTAAAAGTGTATATTTTGTGAACCAATCAGATACTACTAATAAATAACAAAACCCTCCATTCGATCTAGGTAATGGACCTATAAAATCTGTTGAAATACACTGCCAAGGGAAACTAATATTCTTTTCTTTACCCATCAACCCATGACGTGCATAATTCGGAACCTTTTGTTCAGCGCAAATTTTACAACACTTAACATATTTCAAAATATCTGATCTCATACGTGGCCAAAAATATTCTTGTGATACCCTATTAAAAGTTTTATAAAAACCCATGTGAGCTGCTAAAGGATCATCATGACATTCTTTCATAACAAGCACCCTACAGAGTCTCGGAACCAACAACTTCCACTCTTTAATATTCGTTTTAATACCTAAATTAGAACGATCAAATTTATATATTTTATCTTCTACAATTCTATACTCTTTATATTGATTTGGACTCTTCAATATCTTTTCTCTTAATGAAACATAGTACTCATCTTTACCATACTGTTCCGAATCAAATGATATTAAATTAACTGACGGAAATACTGGTTTTTCTGGTTCAACTTCTTCAAAAGCCCTACTTAATGCATCTGGAACTACTTGTAAACTACCCTTACGATATGTAATATTCATGTCATACTGTTGGAGTTTAACCGCCCATCTAGCAATTCTTCCTGTCGGGTCTTTAAAATTTGCTAAATACTTTAAACTAGAATGGTCTGTTATAACATTAAACCTAACTCCTTCAATATATCCCCTGAAACGATCAATCGCGAATAAAAGAGCTAAACATTCTTTTTCACCGGTGCTAAAATTTCTTTCTGATCTTGAGAGAGTTCTTGAGGCGTATGCAATAACCTTTTCCTTTCCCTCCTGAACCTGTGTTAACACTGCTCCCAAACCTACATTACTAGCGTCACATTGTATGGTGAAAACAAGGTCGTACCTAGCACTGGTTAAAACCGGAGCTGAAACAAGAGCTTCTTTTATTTTAACAAACGCGACTTCAGCTTCATTATTCCATTTAATTGGTTGTTTCTTTCCTAAACCTTTCAGCAAAGCATTAAGTGGTGCTACTAACGTTGCAAAATTTTTTACAAACCGTCTGTACCATGAACATAACCCTATAAACCGTTTAATCTCTGTAGTTGTACTAGGACGTTTATAATTTAACATATCCTGTACTTTTTCTATATCTGTGCGTAACCCTTCTCTATCCAAAACAAAACCCAAATACTTTAATGATTTTCTAAAAAATTTACACTTATCAAAATTTATTGTAAGATTAGCTTCTTTTAAAATACGATAAACCTCTTTTAGCAGACGTATATGTTCTTCAAAACTAGATGATACTATTATTATGTCATCTAAATATACAAAAATATATGGTTCAAAGGCAGCACCAAACAATTTATCCATCAATCGTTGTTGCCTTTGCGCCGCGTTAGCCAACCCAAAACACATACGATTAAAGTGAAATAGACCATAGCCAGGTACAGTGAAAGCGCATTTTTCCTTTGACCTTTCAGTCAGTGGAATCTGCCAAAAAGCTTTTTTCAGATCGATTGTAGAAATATATCTCGCCTTACCAAGCATACTTAAAATTCTATCAATTTTTGGTAATGGATAAGAATCCTTCTTTGTTTGAGCATTTAATTTTCTACCATCGAAACAAAGCCTATGCGATCCATCAGATTTTTTCACTAACAATACCGGACTATTATAATCGCTATTCGAAGGAGAGACTACCCCTTGTGCTAACATATCTTTTAATTCTTTAACTAAAATTTCTTGCATATACGGAGACATTTGGTATTGTCGCATTTTAAAAGGTTTGTTATCCCCAGTATCAATATCATGTTTCATTATATGAGTACACCCTAACTTATCTTTTTTTAGTTCTTTGAACAAATCTTTAACTTTATTAGCTAAATGTTCCTGATCACTACTTAACTCTAAAATTCCAAATTCATTACTAGAATTAATACTATTTATTTCTACTTTATTCAAAAATTTCCAAGAATTATTTTCGAAACTTAGAGATATAGAAAATTGTTTCAAAAAATCTACTCCAAAAATAAATTCTGTTTGCAAAGTCGGTACTACTAAAATTTTTAAAACATTTACTGTATCATTGACTGTAATTGGTAACTCCACAAAACCTAAAACTTTTTGATGTGCCTTATCAGCCGTAGTTACATATGGTATACTACTATTACAAATTTCTAAATTTAAACTTTTAATCAAACTAATTCCCAAATTTCCTATAACTGAACAGTTAGCGCCAGTATCTATTAATGCTACTATTTGCTTTTTAGCGATACTTGCTTTTATATAAGGCCTATTATCATTTGGTAAATTTTCAAAAGGATTTAAATTTACTAAGGAGATTAAGTGATTTTTATAAAATGCTTTTACTTTTTCTAGCCAAATTGTCCAATTGAACCAATTGTCTTCGTAGCTACTAGTTATCTTACTATCAGGTATGGCCTTATGAAGTAGTGAGCGTCGGCCGGGATTTCCCACTACTGCTCTACATTTTTTTGACAATTAGAACAATCTTTTAAAAATACGTCTTTTTTTCCACAACGGTAACAAAACTTAGTCCTTCTTGCAAGACATTTACTAAAAACATGATTAATTCCATTACAATTATAACAGACTATTTGCTTTACTTGATTACTACTATTTACTGTACTATTATTTTCTGAACTGCTATTTTTCTGATTTTTATTACTATTAAAATTACTGCTACTATTACTACCAAAAGATTTATATCCATTATTTCTGAAATTTCTATTATAGTTACCATTACTATTATTATTATTTCTAAAATTGTTACTAAAATTACTATTTGAATTTATCTGACAACAGTGCCCTTCTTTACAAACATTTTTACTACTACTTGCTTTATTTACACAACTACTTTCCTCTGCAAAACTACTATCTTGAGTTTCTACCACATTTACCCTAGGTACTGATTTCTTATAAATTGCGTTTTTATTTGTTACACTTTTTTGTTTCAAAATGTAAGCTTCATCTAACTTTTTACAATACTTTCTGAGGTCTTCAATCGAGTTTACTTCTACTAATGATAACGGAGTAAAATAATGTGGAAGTATCCTTTCCCTAATTGTTTTCAATTTTGTAAAATCACTAGGATAACGCAAAAGTCTCTTAAATAATGTCTCCATAGCCGCTGTAAAAACTGAAATTGACTCATCTGGTTTTTGATACTTTGCCCTGATGTCATCCCAAGTATGATCATCTACACTAGCAGACAAAAATTCTTTCTTTAATAATCCTATTAACTCTGACCAATTATTAACTGAACTTTTAACTGACAAAAACCAAGAGAGCGCCGGCTCTTTAAATAAGTCATAAGCTGTTTTAAATAAAATTTCATCTGAGACGTTTCTACAAACTTTTAAATAATCTACTTTTTCAATGAACGAAAGTACGTCTCCAGTACCGTCAAAAGAAACACCCCATTTATAAACAGGTACAGGCTTTATAAAGTCCGGGTCTGATCTAGCCGAAGTATTAGCTGCTGCATGAAACGTTGTGTCATTTAAAGAAATTCTTGTCATATTAGTTTCATTGACCTTATTCTCATGCGCAGTATGAGCCTCAATCAAATCCGCCTCTAATTCTAAACAAGTGGCTTTAGAAATCTGTAAAAATTTTGTCCTATCTGCTTCTTTATCCTTTACTTCCGGAAACCTATTTAAACGCTTATTTATGTGCGCTAGATTTGACTTTATACGAATGAGTTGAGAAATTGAGTACTCAAACTCCTCAAGTTCTTTAACTAAAGTTTTTACAATATCAATATTATCATTAATAGCTTTTACCTCATTATTGAAATTAAACTCCGGATCGACATATTTATTGTCCTCCGTTTCCCTTGCTATAGCTCTACTCAATGTTTTAATTTTCGCATTTCTATCATTCCTAGCCGTTAAAGACCTAATACGCAATTCATAATTTATTTGCTCTACCGTCAAATATCTAAGATCCATTTTATTTAAATCTTCCATGATTAAAATTTTAATTTATTACTAAAATTTACTATCAAAAATCTGTCAAAATCTGTCAAAAATCTTTCGCAATCTCTCTTTAAATAGTCAATATTCTTTCTAAAAATATTCACTCTCAAAAATCTTTTGAAAATCTTTCAGAAATCTTTCAAAAATCTCTCGCAATCTCACTCAAAATTTGCAATATTTTTTCAAAAATACTTGCCCTGTCCGCCACTCTTTTTTAGATTCGGATCGGAACCAAAAACTCCACGATTTATTCTCGCGTACTACTACACCTTTTTTGTTCACCCTGTATATTTCAGAATTTCACAAACTCAAAAAATCTCTCATCTTTCATCAAACTTTAATCCATTCTATATATTTTAGAATTTCATAACCAAAAACCTCTCAACTTTATTTTCTCCTATATATTTTAGAACTAAAATAACTCACTGGCCAAACTTTTCTCTCTTTATTTTACTCTATATATTTCAGAATTAAAATAATCAAAACTATGCACCAAAATGTTTGCTTTTCAAAAAAAATTCTCTCTAACTTTTATTTTTACCCTGTATATTTCAGAATCAAAAATAACCAAAAACTGTACCACTGCGTCCAATACTTTTTTTATTACGATCCTATATATTTTAGAATTCGAATAAAACTCAAAACTTTACCCTTTTGGTACTCTCAACCTATCCGTGGTTTCTTTTCTCCCTGTATACACCAAACTATTTTTTAAACATTGCACACCTATTGTTTAAATCAAATCAACAACCATATCCAGTTTTGTCTAAATATCTTAAAAATATCTTAAAAATATCTCAAAAAAAATTTTTTTTTTTTTTTTTTACTTTATATTTTTTTCACAAACTTCAAAAATTTAAAAGTTAAACTAGCTTAATCCCACGTTATTTGGGCGCCATTGTGTACCGCGTTTTCCTGTCTAGAATAAGTAAAAACTAAAAAATTATCAGGCGCTGCCCTGGTTACTTATTATAGAAAAGAAAATGTACGGTTGCGATCGGCTAACTGGCATCAGTACGGGCACAGGGGTTCATGGATTAAAAATTATGATAATAAGCTTAGTTTAACACCTTGGGCGCCAGAATCTTGTAAACATACATGTGCTTGGCAGTTTATGTGTTAAGATTCAAACACATAAAAAATAATGTACTAGAATATTAATTATCTTTTACAGCATGTATAAACCTGAAAAATAACTATGATTTGAATAGATTTGTATATCTTGTGTTGATTATAATTTAAACAAAAACTCAAATATGTGCTGTTACAATGTTTATTTAAAATGACAAGTAGACAACTTTAATTAATCATATTAATTAAAATAAAATTATAAATTACCAAAAGTATGGTGAAAAGACCCCATTGCGAAATATAAAAAAAAAATGTGGTGAACTACCCTATTGCAAAAATGTTAAAATATGTATACCAAAATTATTATGGTGAATAACCTAAATAAAAACAGTAATATAAGGTATGTGTTAATAAGTGAAAAATAGTAATCTAGGCGTACTGCCCAAAGTTGCAACTTTGTTTACAAACCAACCTAGAATATTCATAATAAAATAGAGCACCTTAATAAATATTAAAATTTGAGAACTTGGATATTTTACCAAAAATAAATATAGTAAACCGCATTTTCATTATTTACACTAAAACTATAAAAACCTGTTAATTAAAGTTGTCCCTGGAACGACCAAATACGTTGTCCCACTCCCTGATGATGTACGTCACTGTGCAGAACATTTCCTTGTCCTTGCCTTGAGAACTCCTTACAAATTTGAACACGTTTGAAACTCAAACGCTTGAGGATCCATTGAAACGTTTGTAAACCTCTTGGCTTAAAAACGGTACTGCAATTTACTGAACATCTTGAAAAATCTTGAAAACTCTTGAAAACTAAAGTGGAAAATTGAAGAACACCTCAATGAAAATTGAAGTTAAAGTTGAAATGGAAAGCTTCGCCCTCGATACTCGTAAAATTTGAGATAACGGTAACGTTGTAAAATATAAAAGCTTCACCAACAATATTCATAAAATTTGGGATAGAGGTATCGTCAAAACATTCGAAGAACGTTAGAACAGAAATGGAAAAGCTTCACCAACAATCTAGAAAGAAAGAACAGCGACTTTAGAACTCAGCCATCGATATGAAAAATCGAAATCCGTAATTAGATTTAAAATAAACTTACCCAGTCCAAAACTGAATTAATTGGAGCAGTAAGTGCTGAATACTAGAATACTCTGCAGCCTGAAGCCTTCCTCTGTACGCCTCTAATGAAAATAAAGAAAACAACGTGTTAAACACTTGTAACTTAGGTAACCAAAAAGCGACTTACTTTGAAAGATGAATATTGTGGAATTTCCATTAAAACTGCTTGAACTAATTACGTAGGATTATACTACACTTCATTACAAACTTATTGCAACATTTTTACACAAACATAAACCACGGATGGTTTCACAAAAATCAGATTCTGATTTTACGACCTGAACGCCATTGCTTGTCGTTTTGAAAAAGAACGCCACTCCCTTCAACTCCGGCAAGGTACAAAACTCCCCCCGTGGCGAAACTTGGAACTACGAACAACAAATCGATTTTGAGGGTAGGCAACACAAAAAACATCTATTCATAATCCCCATAATACTTGAAAATAAAGAAAAAGAATACTCTAAATAAGTTTAAAATGCCTAGCCATACATCTAACAATCGTTTCATATGGTTTAAGAAATGATACGACGAAAATAAACCAACTTGAAGTCATCAGCTGACCATGCAATGCATACTGTATACCTGAATGCGGGTAGAAGTAAAACTAACCTCAAAATTAGGTAAACAATCTTTGATAATGATTTTATCCGACTTCCAGAAGCTTTAGCTGTGATTAAAAAGGTAAGACTAGCTGAAAAACATCAGTAGCTAACTCAAGTACTGAATGTAGTAGATTACTAGACGTTTGTTATTATATTTTAGGCTATCAAAAGTAAACACCAAAAATAAGACAAATTCTGTAATAAAAGAAAAATGACCCAGTAAATGGAATCAAGGACCATCGCAAGACTTCCACAAGACCATACAATAAGTCTGTACTCAATCTTATATGTGCAAATAGAAAGAAATACTAACTTCTGAAAAAATGGTAACATCGTATGATTACGTGACACAGATCAGGTAATCTTTAAAAACAGTGGCAGTCATAACTGCTACAAACATTTAATCCTACAGTATTACAAGAGTATATTTTTCATGTACATATTTTGAGCTGAGGAGTCATATTCCAAAAATAAAATTAGAAAAAATTACACAGAAAAAAGTTTAGGAAAAAAACTGATAAGAGCCCTCCGTTTCGCACGCCCCTGGTTAAAATAAGTACATGAAAATAACATACGAAGATGAGGCTTATTAAGATTATTTCACGTCCAAAACCTAGTTGGTATATCTCAAAGAGTTCCTGAGTTATTAAATAAAAACCGAATTTTTTAGGCACTTTCAAAGGAACTTACCCCCCTTACGACGTATTTTTAGACATGTTTATAGAAACTTTTTGTCATATTTTATGATGCAGAATCACCCCTTAAAATTTCGGACCCTATTTCAAATACACCCTGTATTAGTGTTTGAGACTGTTTTTTTTTTGCCGAGACGGATTCTAGGCAAAAAATCAGCAGAGAACACTTAAGACAGTTCGCATACGTGGTGCATATAATATTTTTTCTACTACCTAATTAAGTGCTGCCTTACATATTATCTACCGTTGTCAAGGCTTGTTTACGTTGACAACCAATAAAATCTGAACTCATTCATTATTGACCGTTGTTAAGCATTGTTTATTGACGATGGTCAATAATAAAAAAAAGACAACTGCTAACTTTTTTCAACTTACTTGTCAAACTGACAGCTATCTCAAAATAGTTTTTAAACTACATTAGTAAGTAATATTTGGAGTTTGGAAAAAATGGTATATGCACCACATATGCATACTGTCTTAAGTGTTCTCGATTGATTTTTTGCCTCAACTCCGTCTCAGCAAAAAAACTTCAGTCTCGAACACTAAAGACTTAGTTCGCATACTGCATAATATACTATGTTTTCTACCACCTAAAGCTTTTAAATTTCCCGTTTCCATTAAAAAAAATGTCCCCCAAGCCCCCTGCTCACATTTTAAGAGCTGAAAGTATTAAATATATACTAAAAGATAGTTAAGTTGTCGATATCTTAACTCGTTCAAAAGTTAAGATGGGGGGACTGCTCTGTATTAAAAGACAATATTTAAATACAATATTTATTAATAGGTAATTACAAAGTAACAAAACATATATAATAAGTTTAATTTGTGATAAATTTGTTGCTTATGTTACTTTTTGTGACAGATTTTGACTTAAGTACATGTAACTAAATTTTTGTTCTATTCCAGAATATAAAATCTTTTTAAAACCAAATTAAGAAATCGGGCTATAATGTTTTAAATCTTTAACAATTGCTGAGTTATGTATTAAAATCCATAAATAACTATTATGGTACTAGTGGGTAAAGTAAGATATTGCCCATGAGAAAATTAACCTGCGAGGCGTCAGCCAAGGAGGTTAATTTTCGAGAGGGCAATATCGGTTTACCCATGAGTGCCATACAAGGCTTTATCCAATAAATAGCTTAAGAATTCATACTTACTTATTAAAAATTTTATGACATTTACAAGAAAATAATTTGACAAGTGACAGTTGAGTGGGTAAAATTAATAATTATCCACTCAATAAAGTAAAAGGGGGTTATTATTGAGTTTATCTATTTAAAATAAAGCTGGTAATTGTCTTATTATCTGTTTGTATTGGATAAAGCCTTTTATTGGTACGAAAAATTTCAAAAAAATATTTTTTCGTACTTTTTTGTCTTATGACGTTTTATCAATATAAATCAATTTAGAGCAAAAAAAAATTGTCGGTCGGCGAATCGGTCGATCGATCTTTTGGTCAATCCGTCGATTTATTTTTGTCGGTCGTTCTGCCCGAGAAATCTTGTGGGCACGATAACTTATGAACGCCTTAGCTAATAATAATCTGTATTTTATTTAAAGCCATGGCAAATCGTGACCTGACTGAGGGCATGTCACGATTTGCTGGAATAACCCAGGTGCATAATATATTGTTACATTTTTGCGGTTTTTGAAGCTAATATTGTTTAATACATTTTGTTTAGGTCTATTAACGAGCAGCAACTTTCATCAAAATCTCATTTTTGAAAAATTTAGATTTACGTAATTTAAGCCTTTAGACAACGTTATGGGGTTTTATCAAGGAACTTTTACCTCAAGAAGGAGCATGATGAAATCTACCGTATGCTTGGTTTGAAGCGTGAGCCAACTACAGTGAAGGGCTGGTGGGGAGTGACTATTGTTTACACTTAGTACGCGTAAAGAAAGAGAAAGAATGTGCAAACTCACAGTCTAATGTCGTAAAATGACTCACAGGGGTATAGTGTTGCCGATTGGAAACATATACTTTGGATATTTTATTGTAAATTTTAAGAAACATTAGTTCTGTATGAGTTTTATATGAACTAGTAGTTTAATTTTAATAGATTTAAAAATACTATATTATTAAACATAATTATAGTATACACAATAAAGTTTTTTACATTTTTAATTTAAGTATAATTATTTGAATTCATGATAAGGTGGAAACTACGCAACACGCTAGTAGACAAAGCTGATCGCGTTTCTGTTAGTAAATAAACAAACAAAAAGATAACACATTCATAAACATTGGTCTGAAATTACTTCTTGAGGTAAAAGTTCTTTGGGTTTTATGGTGTCGTGGTGCGTCCTTACATGTACCGACAGTTGTCCAGACTGTGCGAAACCTTTTTCGCACTTTATGCACTTGTACGGTTTTTCGCCCGTGTGCGTGCGGATGTGCGATTTTAGCGTGCGGGAGTCACCGAACGCTTTTCCGCACGTGCTGCAAATGTGATTTTTTATTCCGGTGTGGGCTCTCTTGTGGGTGGCCAAATTGCTGGAGGTTAGGAACTTTTTAGGGCACTGGTGGCATTCATATGGTCTTTCTCCTGAAAAAATTTAAAATTGTGTTTGTGTATTGGCCAAAGACCTTAACCTCTTCAGGGACAGAGTCACATACCGGGTGAGTTCTATTTATGTCCACCCCCAAAATTAAGATTAATCTTCATTTGATAAAAACGAAACTTGGTGATTTATATAATTTTTAATTGGCTATAAAATGGCGAATTTATTTTTTTTGTTTCACTTTCGGTTTCACATCCTGTAATTTTTTACATTTTTGAATTTAGCCGAAAATTCTATGTATAAAAAACTGATTGTTTTTTTAACTTTTTTTTTCGTTTTCGTTTTTATCGTAAAAAAACGATATACGCATAATTCATCTTCTTTTTACTTAATCTTCATAAATTTAGTATAAGAAAAATAGCGGAAAAATACTCTACAAATAAAGTTTACAGGGACATAAAAAATAGGAGTTCAGAGCAAAAAAACCGTTTTTTAGCTTTAAATCGCTGTCACTCACAAAATTTTTATTTTAATATTAGTTTTATATTTTTTTAAGCTTAAGTAAGTAAAAACAAGGTTAATTATGTGTATCTCGTTTTTATACGATAAAAAAGAAAACAATTTGTTTTTTATACCCCTTACCCTCCCGAGACTAAACTAATTATACTTTTTCGATTTAATTGTGTTTTTTTTATATTTGCTATGCCTAAAAAGAAGAAGAAAAAAATAAACCAATTTTTTTTTGGATAGAGTTTTTGTTTCCTTCCAGGAGAGCTGTATTATACTGAATTAAATTTGCATATTTGTTTGGATACATAGAAAGTCTATAAAAGTATTTTGGATTAATATATTTTTTTTTGTTTTTATTTTATTTTTCTGTTATGTTTATATTTTATGTTTTATTTTATATGTTTATATTTTATATTGCCTTAAAGAAAAAATAAAGAAGTAAAGTCACAATTGTGACACCCTGGAGGGTAAGGGATACATAGAATTATCGGCTGAATTCAAAAATGTAAAACATTACAGGGTGTTCCATTAAAAAAAAACATATTTATGACACTTCCGGCGAAACCGGATGTGAAACAAAAAAAATAATAAGCCATTTAATAGCCTATTTAAAATTATATAAATCGCCATTCGTTTTTATCGAATGAAGATTAATCTTAATTTTGGGGGTGGACAATTAAACTCACCTGGTATGTGTACAGTTAAAATATTGGCCTGTTAAAGTAAAGGGCAGTAGGTGACATCGTCGCATAGCGGCGTTTTCACGTCAACCCTGATGTAATATTTTGAAAACGCTGCTATTGACCAATGTCACTTACTGCCCTTTACTTTATCAGGGCAGTATAGTTGTCATTTTCTTTGTTTCTAGTCACAAGTGACAACCAATGACCAAGATTTGGATTTGCAAATCTTTAGTTGTTTACTTGTTTTTACAATAAAAAGCATTTTTAACTTTTGCTACTAAATTTAAACAAAAAAATCGACTCTGAAGAGGTTAATTCTTTTTGTTCAGGCTTATAGTACAATACCTTTTAAGTAAGGCTTTTTACAATTACATATTACATTTTAATTGGAATTAGGTTTAAAATTGTATGCAACTTTTTATAGTATATTTGTTTTACAAATTGTTTTCGTAAAATCTTTATTTTTAGAATATTTTTATGTAAAAATTTTTAATTGTATTTTTTCTATTTAAAGTAAATTTAAAAATCTGGCGCCTTTCCAAAATTTAAAAAATTGACCAGATATGCCTGCCAACCAGATATGACTGTCAACCATGGCAATAAGTTTTAATTTTAAAATATATAAAAAAGCCTGGCGCCGCAGGCAATCTTTTTTTAAATAAGTACATTAAAAAGTTACAATCTTAAATTAAAACAAATGTGAGGAATTGTACAAATTTGATGGTATATTTTAGGTTTAAAACAGTTAAAATGTTAAAAAAATGCAATAACTCCATACTCCTGTATTTAACTCACCACTATGTGTCCTCATATGAGTTTTCAAATCGGCCGCTCTTCCGGTCCGTTTTCCACAAATTTGGCACTGGAAATTCTTTTCGCCTGTGTGAGATTTTCTGTGGGCTGTCAGTCCGCATTTACTTATAAAAGCCTGAAACAGGTTTGGATCATTTCAAATCATTTTAGATTTTAAGCTTTCACGGCCATTAAGATATAAAGAACTTTCACTTTCGGGTTTAGAGGTTTGGACTTTTAGGTTCCCCTACGTATAAACTTGCCAAACACCTTGCCCAAATCTTAAATCAGTTAGTTGGAAAAACGAGGTCTTATGTAAAAAATTCCACACACTTTGTACAAACCTTATCGACAGTGACCCTGGACCCCTCGGACATAATGGTTAGTTTCGACGTAAAATCTCTATTTACTAACGTTCCCGTTCCCGATACAATAAATATTATACGAGACCTACTTACAACTGGAAATTTTGACCCTAAGTTATCTAAATTATTTGAAGCTTGTCTGACATCTACATATTTTCTGATACAGGGAGAGTTCTATGAACAAGTGTCAGGCGCAATGGGATCCCCATTATCACCCCCTGCGGCCAATGCTTTCATGGAATACTTCGAGAAAAAAGCTATTGAGTCATTTCCATTAAAACCTAAAATTTGGCGCAGATACGTAGACGATGTCTATGCTATTTGGCCCCATGGCATGGAAAGCCTTCAAGGTTTTCTAAATCACCTCAATTCCCAACATAAATCTATACGGTTTACGATGGAAATTGAGAACAACGGATCACTTCCCTTTTTGGACGTTTTGGTTTACAAAACGGAAAATGGCTCAATAGGACACTCGGTATACAGGAAGAAAACCCACACTGACAGATACCTAAACGCATTTTCACATCACCATCCCTCTCAAAAACGCTCGGTAGTTAATTCACTTGTTCATAGGGCTTTCATGATTTCAGACAAGAATTCCCTAGACACAGAACTCCTTAAACTAACCAAAGCCTTGACCATGAACGGTTATACCAAAAAAGACATTAATAAGACCATATACAAATACAGAAATCCCAGACCCAAACAACAGGACAATAGTGACAATGACAGACAGACACAAGTTATACTTCCCTATGAAAGCGGTATCACGCATAAAATAAGTAAACTTTTGAAGAAGTCAAATATTAAGCCTATATTTCGGCAACGCTAGAAGTTAAAACCCCCTAAAGTTGGGTGAAACTAGATCAACAGTTGCAAGCACCTGATCAAAACATCGACAATATTTTGAAACGTGATGAAAAGTTGTGAATACATTCCCCATGGGAAACCATTAACACACCTGCGTGTTGCATAGTAAAATAATGCTAACCTCGAAAACCGTATGTGTCAGGTGGACATGCTGCGTTCCTCTTTAGGAAGGCAGTATAAGAAAGTTAGTTAGTACTTTTTCTCTTTGGGGTTGGCAAGATAGGACAAAAAATATCGCTTGACGTTTTCCGTACAAATGTCAACACCGCTTTTAAGTTTAGTTTTCTACGAAATTGTGTTTTAAGTTAATTTTTATCGTGTTAAAATTGTGACTTGGTTACTTGCAGTGAAAAAGAGAAGAGCTGACTATAAAAGATATTAAAATATCGTTGGTTCTATGAATTTTAAACATTTCGAAAATTTTAATGCCAACCCAAAATAAAAATCCCTAAATCGGTCATCTATTTGAATGTATTTTTTTTTTATTTTAGAGCACAATAGAAAAAAACAGTATAAAGCACTGGTTTTATAACACGTTTTTAGCGCAATAGTCCTTTAGGAAACTCGCCGCAAGCGGCTCGTTTTCTAAACTCGTACTCGTGCGCTAAAAACGGGTGTTATGAAACTAGTAATTTAATATACTATTAAGTATGAACTCTTTTTCCATTAAAAATTAAAAAAATGTCGCCGGCCTAGAAAGGCTGCCTGCTTGTTTTCACTTACTTTTGGACACAGGTCGCACAGATAAGGCCTCTCCTGGGTGTGCGTTCTCGAGTGAATGTTCAAATAGGACCGCGTCAAAAAGGCCAATCCGCAAATCTGGCATTTGTGGGGCCGCTCCCCGGTATGGGTAAGCGTGTGCGCTTTCAGGACGAAAGAATAGGCGAATTTCCTGTCTAAAAATTAATTTACAAAAATTAAAGTCTTTTTAGTAATTTTCAGTATTTTTGTGAGCTGAAAATTAATTTGATAGTTAAAAAGCTCTCTGATCCTTAATTTTTTTCAAAAACTACAAAAAAAAATACTAATAATATTGGAGCGAGGTCCTTTAGGTATCAACGAGCTTTTTAATTGTCAAATTCATTTTCAGCGCCCAAAAATAAGTAAGAATAGTATATTACGCACCGAGTACGCGAACCTACTTTTTAGTGCACTCGATGTGCACTGAAATGGTTTGCGTCGAGGTGCGTATACTATTTTTCCTACGACCTAACACCTAAGGGAACGTTCAAGTATTATGTAACGCAAATTGTACCAAAATTCATACCCCGTTTCTCGCGTTATTAAAGGCTGTAGAGATGACATATTTCGGCTACCTCCCCCCAAACAGGAGGTGTGTTAGGGGGGTAGCCAAAATATAAAATCTCTACAGGATTTAATAAAAGGGAACCGGGGTATAAAGTGTATGCATTTTGGTACAATTTGCTTTACGTAATACTTGAACGTTTCCTAATTAGCTAAACATAAGAAACGCAAAAATTATCTTAAAATTAGTTTGTCAATTTGAGGTTATGTGTTTGACGTTTACTAATTTTTTGACAGCAGATATGTAAAATCACCTGATTGTCACTTCCCAACCGTTGTCATAGGCAAATAGGCACTAGCTACTAACTAGGTATTTGGGAAAGATATAAAAACTGTTTAAGAGTAATTGATTTTTTTTGTAGGCCGATACTTGTAAATTAAATGTACAAAAAAAATACGAATAACTTACCACATATTTCGCACTGATATTTTTTTTCACCAGTGTGTATTTTTTTGTGTACATTCAGTCCGTGCCTGTCGGCAAAATTTTTCCCGCAAACGGAACAGCTCACTGGCTTTTCGCCAGTGTGACTTCGTGTATGAACCTAAAAATATAGTACCGTTAAATGGGGTAAAACCGGATGAAATTATATTTAGAACCAGCTGAACAGTTGTAAGCACCTTGTCAAAACATCGGCACTAGGCACTAATTTGAAACGCTATGAAATAGAACGTTGTGTGAATAGGCAACCATTAATACATTTGCGTGTTGCATAATTTATTAAAGTTTGAAAGTCTGTATCTCCAAAACGTTATATTCTAGCAAAAACTGTATATAACATTTTTTGTAGGGCTTAAAAAGAGCCTTCAATTTTAAATTGTATAAATCAATTTTCAAGAAAAATACCCCGCCCTTTGAGGGGCGCCCCTGACAGGAGGTGGAGTTAGAATTTTGTTATTATCAGATTTACTTTCAGCAACTTCAAAAAACCCAATATACAAATTTTTACGAAAACTATCCCCGCCCCTCAGGGGGTGGTTAGAGTCAAAAACCCCAATACAACATTTTCACGAAAACTACCCCCTGCCCCTCAGGGGTTGAAATTAGAAAAATTTTATTATCAGATTCAGATTCGCCACGCCCCAAAAACTCCTATATACCAATTTTGACGAAAATAATAAATAATTAAAAATATTTACCTCCTAACGCCCACGGGGCTGGAGTTATTTTTATTATAAGATTCGATTTCAGCAACCTTAAAATCCTCTATATAGCAATTCTAATTTTTTTATAAAAATATGTATTTTTCCCCATTTGCCTCCCTTGCCGCACACAAATGTTCACCAAAAACAATCGCGAGCGAGAACTTTTGGTAACATATGTACCTGAATGTCAAAGGACCACGTACATTTCTTATGCGAAACGATCCCCGGTTAAATTTCCTGAAATTTAAGTATGTTGGACTTTTTAACTGACTGATTAAAAAACTCCATGGGCACAAAGCTCTAAGTTATAGTTTTCGTGCTTAACAAAAATGGCATTTTGCGGATACATCTTTTGATATAACTTCTGCAAGAAACAAGATTTTTAGATGGAACTTGAACTGAGTTACTTAGAATAATAACAACTTCATTTTAGGAGTCAGTGAAGTACGATAAAAAAGATATATTGAACCATTAGGAAACTCAGTGGTGTCTCAAAAATTAGGTAAAAAAGGGAAAATTAAAAAATATATATTTTTTGTCGTACTCCACTGACTTCTAGAATGAAGTTCTTATTATTAACTCAGGTCAAATTCCACCTAAAAATCTTGTTTTGTTCAGGAGTTATATCAAAAGATATATCCGCAAAATGCCATTTTTGTTAAGCTCTAGCACGAAAACTATAAGACTTAGAGCTTTGTGCCCATGGAGACCTTTAATCAGTCAGTTAAGAACTCCAACAAACTTAAATATCAGCAAATTTAACCGGAGGCCATTTCCCATAAGAAATGTACGTGGTCCTTTCAAGACTCTAGCTTAAAGCGTTCTTAAGTTATCGTGCTTACAAGATTTCCCGGACAGAACGACCGATCGACCGACAATATTTTTTTGCTCGAAATTGATTTATACGACATAAAACGTCATAAAACGTAAAAATACGCATTTTTTTTAATTTTTAAAACGGGAAAGCAAAATCAATACCGTTCAACTGGGTAGATCGGAAAATAATTCTGGACACCGGGGGTAAAGGAAACCATGTCCATTTTTTGTGAAACAGAGTTATCACCATGTCCTTGATGTGCATTTTTCGTTTTATATAGAGGTACAGGGCACTATGTCCAGTTACTATAAATAAAGGAATCTAGATGAAACGTTTCAAGCACCTCGTCAAAACATCGGCACTATTGTACACTAGTGCCATCTAGTTTGCAAATTTCAAACTAGGTGTTTTGTTTGATTTTAAATTCTGTATCTTTAAAACATTATATTCTAGCAAAAAACTGTATATAACATTTTTATAGGACTTAAAAAGAGCTTTTATTTAAAATATAATTTTTTGTAATCGGGTTATAAATATGTGAGATATGCTAAAAAAACCTTTTACTGCTTTAAACGTCAATAACTCGAAAACAATGCGTTTTAGGAAAACGTTTTTTATAACATTTTTGGACCAATTTAAAATTATCTTTTATATAAAAAGTGCTAAATTAACCAAATAAAATAATAATTGGCTTAATTATAAACAAAAAACGTTAAAAATAGGAGTTTTACCCTATTTTTACCCCCCTTAACCCCAAAATCTAATCAGCTCTTCGGAATACGATAAGAAACAATACGCAAAAACCGCAAGTCGATATCTCATGTAGAAATGGAGTTAGAGAGTTTACACCCAGACAGACGGACGCAATTTTTTTTTTGCCTGATTTCGACTCAGAATGGTCTAAAACGTCGAGAAATGTGAAAAAAACGTGGTCAAAGATTTTGACTTTTCGGCGAAGATTTCAATACATCGGCACTTAGTAGCACTAAGTGCCGATGTAATAATAATTATTATAATACAATGGAAAACTAAACCATTTAAAGGTAAAAAACAAAATCGAAAACTTGCTCTCCTGAATAATTACGTTTTAGTGAATGGTGTCATTTACCTCCCGCGTCCAGAATTTTATTCAGATTTACCCCATTTGAAAAAGAAAACAACATTTTGTCCAAAGAAGGGGAAAACATTGATATCGTCAAATAGAGTAAATCTAATTAATAGGAAAAAACACGTAAAAATACAAAATTTTACTTACCACCAGACTGTTTCGTTCACAAAACGCTTTTCCACACGTGATACAAATATATTTTTTTTCACCATGCGCTCGTTTTTTGTGCTTATACAAACTCGACGCAAACTTAAATTTTGCTTCGCATATCTTACAATCAAACTGGTTTTCTGCAAGATGGCTTTTAAAATGAACTCTGTACAGTTTCACAGCTAAAAATCCAGATTTTTTATTTTTAAACTAGTATGGAACAGACAATATTCCGCGCGAGCGGAAAGTTTCTCATACGAGCCGGTAGGCGAGTATGACGGTCCCATGAGCGCGGAATGACTATTCCATACGTGTTGTAGACTATACTTTTTCTTCGACTGCAAATATGAAACACTGTATGGTTTTAAACTGCGGACAAGGTTAAAAACAATGTTTTTTGTGACTCGACATTGTAAATGCAACAAAATACATATTTTTAAATAAAGCAATTAATGTTATTTAATAATTTTGTCAAATCAGTACTCAAAAAAGATTTTTATTTAATTTTAGCACATATTTACAAATTATAATGGAAATCTTGAAGGTTATGTCAGATTGTTGTGACAGATATCAGGTTTAAATATTTAACAATAGATGGAGCAGCTTTAATTTTTTGAACTAAATCGATAAAAAACTGGTCAAATATTAAGAAAAACTAATAAACTTTATTTAATTTTAACGCAAAACTTTAAATTGCATTATTCAATATTTCATGGTAAAATAAATAAGTTTTTGCTAATTTTTCTACAGTTTTCTTTACTTTTATAAACAAGAGATGACACATGTGCTCATTCTAACGCTTGATACGGAATATTCATACCGTATCTAGAGCTAGAATGGATTCATTCTGTGTCTGAAAAGTGTGTGTATTTGCTTACATTCTAAAGCAGTTGTAGAAAAAAATTATTCTAACAAATATGTGGGTTCAATTATGTATGTTATTGAAATGCTTTATCACATGTGAGGTTGTTTCCATGTGACAGCCAGGAATTAAATTAAAAAAATTGCAAGAATTTTGGCGATGTGTGTACTTAAAATCCCAACATTTTGAAAATTTTTAAAATGGGAAAGCTAAAATCAAACCACCCAAAAAAATTCCCATTTTGTATATTCAGATTCAAAGTCGTTTTTGAACATATGTTAATAGAAACTTTTTTTCGTATATTTTTTTATGTAAATCGCTCCGTAAAAGGAAGTGCGTTAGTTCTGAGACACCCTGTATAATGGAAAGCGAAGCATATCTTTATGACTTGTTTTAAAAATTAAAAATATATTTTAATTGAATCGGTCAGTTGCAAAAGAGTACTAGTCCAAAATTGCTGTTTTAAGATAAACACAAAAAACCTTTTATTTCCGTAAATATTGATTATACAGTGTTTGCATGCGTTAGTAAGTTGTAGTGTTTAACTAAACCGATACATAAGAAGCGCAATTTGTTGGGAAAAACAATTCATTAATGAAGAAAGAAAAAGTTAAACCGTGGACATGTACTGTTTTTCCTCTGAAGTATTTTTTTTGTTGTTTTTTTTTTTAATAAATTTGTTTTAGTTTAATTTAAACGATAGTAAATAATAACAAGCATTGCAAATAACACGTTTTATTACATACCCGTACATACAGTGCGGTCCAAAAGTTCAAAAGTCACCCCGCTTTTTACTTTTGAACAAGTTGAGATATCAACTTCAAATTTGGAACATTTTAATAAGACAACCCCATCTATCTTTTCGCATATATTTAATATTTTCAGCTCTTAAAATGTGGACAGGGGGCATGGGGGGACATTTTGTTAATGGAAAGGGGGTCGTGTGCTACATCATTGTAAAGCTTATAAAATTATCTATTTAACTATATATTTTTTTATTTTTTTAAGGTTTTAATTTAATTTAAGAACAAGTCAGTACTTGTTCTTAAATTAAATTAAAATTTTTCAAGTGACTGCGTCGCGTAATTGATAATGTTCTTAAGCAGAATGAATAAAGCTAGAAATTTTGCGAACATTGGCTATCTTATCTCAAAATGGCTATTTTTGGACTAGTACTGTTTTTCAACTGACCGATTAAATTTTTCTTACTTGAAAATTCCTCATTGCAGACTTCACAAAACAAAAGCTGTTTGTGTTTATTAAACAAATGAATGTCGAATAAACATTTATCGGAAAAAGTTTTGTCGCATTCTTTGCAAGCATAAACCGACTCGTTTAGACTCTCTTCAAGTTTAATGATGCAATCTGTTTCGTTTCCAATATATTTGTATTCTATTTGTAACTCTATATTATCGCTGTGAGAAATTACTTGTTTATACTCCACTTGACCATCATCTTCAGCATCATTTTCAGCTGACTGAAAACTAATTTCATCTGAAAATTATATTACATAGTAAGTACTAGGGAAGAACATAATTTGTATATAACACAAAACGTTATTTTGTGAAATAAACTAGATGAAACGTTGCAAGCACCCTGTCAAAACATCGGCACTATTGTACACTAGAGCCATCTAGTTTGCAAATTTCAAACTAGGTGTTTTGTTTGATTTTAAATTCTGTATCTTTAAAACATTATATTCTAGCAAAAAACCGTATATAACATTTTTTATAGGGCTTAAAAAGAGCTTTTATTTAAAATATAATTTTTTGAAATTGGGTTATAAATATGTGAGATATGCTAAAAAAACCTTTTACTGCTTTAAACGCCAATATCTCGAAAACAATGCGTTTTAGGAAAACCTTGTTTATAACATTTTTTGACCAATTTAAAATTATGTTTTATATAAGTGCTAAATTAACCAAATACAATAATAATTGCCTTAATTATAAACAAAAAACGTTAAAAATAGGAGTTTTACCCTATTTTTACCCCCTTACCCCCAATCGTTTACCCCCAAAATCTAATCAGCTCTTCGGAATACGATAAGAAACAATATGCACTAAACCGCAAGTCGATATCTCATGTAGAAATGGAGTTAGAGAGTTTACACCCAGACAGACTGACAGACGGACGCAAAATTTTTTTTTTACTGATTTCGAGAATGGTCTAAAACGTCGAGAAATATGAAAAAAACGTGGTCAAAGATTGCGATTTTTCGGCGAAGATTGTCGTAGTTGGCTTTAACCTTAGTTAATAACTAATAGTTATATCAAATTCCTCAACAGATACGAGGTGGCACCTGTCAATTCGGAATCAGCGCCCTCGAATTATCTAAAATCCATTAAAACCATCAAAACATTTTGTATATACAACAAAACAAGGTTAAGTCAAAAATAGGCGTTTGGCGACCGGACTATATTGAACCTAGATTTTTTTTTGTAAAAATTGTTCATACACAAAAATCACACTGTGCTTACTAGGGTGGGTCGAAAATTTTGATTGGCAATGAGAACATCCCCCAAAATCAAATGGAAAGTCGAAATTTTCTGACGTTGTCGCCCGCTCAGGAACAATCGAGATTTTCCATACTTTAACATTTCATTGCTTTTTTTTACTAAAATCTTAAATTTTAATCTTATCACGGAAATATCCCATTACAAAGAAAAATAAAAATAATGGAATAAAAGTAGTTTCATTGTAATTTTTTGAAATTTATCTTGAAAATCACCTTTTCGATACAGAATGTAAAAAAGTCAATTTTACGAAATCTCGATTTTTCCTGAGCGGGCGAAAACGTCAGAAAATTTCGATTTTCCGGTTGATTTTGGGAGATGTTTCCCATTGCCAATCATCGCCAAAATTTACAGGCTTATTTTCTAACTCATTGAGAAGACCTAGCCCTACTCGAAAACCCAACTATAAAAAAAAAATCGACCCACCCTAGTAAGCACAGTGTGATTTTTGTCTATAAAAAAATTTTACAAAAAAATCTAGGTTCAATATAGTCCGGCCGTCAAACGCCAAAGAACTTTTACCTAAAGAATTAATTTCAGACCAATGTTTATGAATGTGTCATCTTTTTGTTTGTTTATTTACTAACTTTGTGGTCTAAAATGTAGATGTCGCTAGCCAACTTTTAGGCTACCTAGTAGCAATGTTGCGTAGTTGCCACCTTATCATGAATTCAAATCATACTTAAATTAAAAATGTAAAAAACTTTATTGTGTTTACTATAATTATGTTTAATAATATAGTATATTTAAATCTATTAAAATTAAACTACTAGTTCATATAAAACTCATACAGAACTAATGTTTCTTAAAATTTACAATAAAATATCCAAAGTATATGTTTCCAATCGGCAACACTTTACCCCTGTGAGTCATTTTACGACATTAGACTGTGAGTTTACACATTCTTTCTCTTTCTTTACGCGTACTAAGTGTAAACAATAGTCACTCCTCACCAGCCCCTCAACTTAGTTGGTTCACGCTTCAAACAAAGCATACGGTAGATTTCATCATGCTTCTTCTTGAGGTAAAAGTTCTTTGTCAAACGCCTATTTTTGAGTTAACCTTGTTTTGCTGTATATACAAAATGTTTTGATGGTTTAAATGGATTTTAGGTAATTCGAGGGCGCTGATTCCGAATTGACAGGTGCCACCTCGTATCTGTTGAGGAATTTGATATAACTGAGGTCAAAGCCAACTACGACCAAAATACAGTGATTTTTATTTTACAAAATAACGTTTTGTGTTATATAAAAATTATTTTAAGGAGTTTTAAATATTTTGGATGCGCTGAATTCGAATCCGTTGGATTCAACCTCGTAAGTCATTCATATAAATTAAGTCAAAGCCAACTTCGATAAACTGAAATGTTTTTGTATCACAGAACCGCAGTTTTTCAGTGTATGAAAAATGTTTTGATGGTTTTTAGATAATTTGAGTGCGCTGATTCTTAGTAGGTACGAGGCCGCACCCAACAAATTCGAATTCAGTGTACACAAATTAACTATAAACCGTAAAGATATTTTTAATACACTAAAAAAACATTGCAGCAAGATTAAAAATATATTGACTCATCCTAGTTGGCTTTGACCTAAGACGTTTTAACTTCCTCAATAGGTACGAGGTGGCACCTATTGGATTCGGATTCGCCGTATATAAATTAACTAAACACCATCAAAAATATCTGACAAAACACGGTTCAGTAGTATAAAAAAAATATGAATTTATCGCAGTTGGCTTTGATCTGACATGTTTTACCAGGTACGATATTCAAAAGTACCTTAGCTATGGCCCTGCATGGGACAATTATGTTTTGGAAAAATAGGGGGCGTGGGTAAAAAGTTTCCACAGGGCCCAGGCTGGCTCTGTCCGGCCCTGCCAGCAACATTGTACTCCTGCCAACATCTAATGTGTAGTACTTTTGTGCAAACATTAGATGGCGCCACCAATTTGTACGCTCTCGATACTTATTTTTGATAAGTATTTTAAATATTCAACAGTCGGTGCGAAAGCCACCATACCAATATATGCTCACTGATGATAGCAAAAAAGCGTGAAATAGCAGCTATATGACATTTTGATAGGGATTTTCTCATTGATTATGAAAATTCTGTAGTAGAGCAGTGCAATTTGTTTACAGATTGTACTCCTTTTGATCCCCAGTGGCTGGGCTTATGCTGGCTGTAGGCCAGTTGCATATCACACCAAATTATAGAAACTCACCCTCTATACCTTTTTCTTGTGTATCTTCATCTTTTGTCCTACTTATAACTTCAAATTCTTCCAACTGATTTTCTTCAGTGTAAGTAGGATTCAAAATAGAGATGGTTTTGTAAACTTGTCCACAGATGTCTCTCAAACTTTTGTCCGACTTGTGACACTGGTCTTTGAAGTTGGCTGCTATGTTCAGGGTAAAAATGCAGTCGTTGCAAATTTTGCTAGGAAGGCCATCACTGTTTTCAACCTTTAAATAGATTTATAGAGCGTTTTGCTTTCCCATTTTGAAATTTTTCAAATTTTTCGTGCAAAAATTTTCAAACATTTTTTTTGCCTTTTATGACGTTTTATGTCGATGTAAAACAATT
>OY294044.1:112063114-112208001 GCA_958510825.1 Brachypterus glaber | reverse complement strand
AAATAAAAACCAAATTTTATTATCGAAACTATAACATACTAGTATGAAAAACAGCATACTACACACATTTTATTAGTTAACTACAACAAACAATGACGTCACACTTACTATTCTTAGTAACCATGTACCCCTAGGTGGTTTGCTCGCATAGTAAGTATTTCTATCCTTTTTTATCATATTTCTGTCCTTTCCGAATCATGTTTTTTCGACGAAGAAGAGGTTAGTGTTTTTGTGGAAGCCGGACTTATGTACAAGATTGTTTTGCCACTTTTGCAAGAATCTCGGCAAGAATGAATTCGATTGATATTATTTTAAACAATCGTCAGATATCATTCGTGGATAATATAGATACGATAAACGAGTTAAATAAAAGTAAGTAATTTATAAGCTTTATGCAAAAATGTTCTTGCAAAGTTAGGACAAGCCTAATTTTTTCCTTGTAGACCTCATTTTTGGTTCTCAATTTTAAATATTGCAAAATAAACAACTCAATCAACTTTATAAGCTCGAAAAAGATTTTACTTTTACTTTACCAACTAACTATGACGTCATTTAAAAAACACTCTTCAATCCATACTAGCATGTTATAGTTAAGATAATAAAATTTGGTTAAAGTGGGACTTGGTAAAAATACGTCTCTTCAATATTTATCTGAAATGAATAGTTCCAGAGATATATAAACGAAAAGGAGAAAAAATAATTTCTTATCGATTTTGCAACATTTTGTTAAGTAAAAAGTGAAGCCCACGGTTTATTTTATGCGCATAGTGAAATTATCATTTCTAGTGATATTCTGGACCCATTGATCCAAAAATGTAGGATACTATGCGAGTCACCCAACCTAAAACAGACACCGCCTGGTCTATTAGTCTATTTTAACATAAACTCGTAATTTTTAGTGTAGAAAAACATTTCCAGCCTAAAAAAATACCTACAATCACGTGGTAGGCAGATGTTTCTTCTGGTTTTCTTTACAATGTTTATCGAAAAATTGACCTGAAATCTCTATGATGCTCTTGAACCATTAGGTATGCCCATGGGCGTAGGTACTTTGCCGAAGATACAGGTACATACTACTTAGTGGATTACCCATGGGGTGCACTAAATTACCTATACTAAACAATTTTGTTAGTAACAATAATTATTATTAAATTATAATTTGTTACTTAGTAGTATTAATAAATAACCAAATTATAAATATACTTATTAGGTACTACCACTAATAATAACTTAAAGTTATAACCGCTTCGCCGCGTGCAAAAAGTAATACTTTCCGCATTCATTGGAAAAAATAAATATTTAAATTACTAGTTAAAAATACACTGCCCAGTAAAATCGCTTTCCCATTTTTCACCTTCACGAGTTAAATGGATTTTTTATAATCATATACAATTTCAGCAAATTCAAAAACCCACATATAGCAATTTTCAAATTTTTGTGAAAAATTATTGTATTTACCTCCCCTTGCCTCACCCCAATGTTTACCAAAAACAATCCCGAGCGAGAACTTTTGGTAACATACCTGTATGCCAAATTTCAAGTCTCTAGCTTAAAGGGTTCTTTAGTTATCGTAGATTTCCCGGACTTTTAAATTATCACCACCCCTAAGGGGGTGGATTTGGAAAAAAATAATTTCAAGATATAGTTTTAGCAACCTTGATAACCCCCATATTCAAATTTTCACGAAAATATGAAAAATATTTTTAAATATTTACCCTCTCACCCCTGCGGGGGTGGAGTTAAAATTTTTTTATTATCATGATAATCTGCAGATTCGATTTCAGCAATATTAAAAACCCCTATAATGTAATTTTCAAATTTTTGGAAATATTGTTCTCGCTCGGGATTGTTTCTGGTGAACAATCCCGAGAGAGACTTTTTGGTAACATACCTGTATGCAAAAGTCTCTAGATTAAAGCGTTCTTAAGTTATCGTGCCCACAAGATTTCCCGGACAGACCGACCAATCGACCAACATTTTTTTTTGCTTGAAATTCATTTATATCGACATAAAACGTGATAAAACGCAAAAATACGCAAAAAAATTTTCAGTTTCCTAAATTTTAAAAATAGGAAATCAAAATTCCTACAATAATTTTAATTATAAATATACAAGAACATTTAACCATAGTTGAGGCACCGTGGATCATGAGCCACAGTGTCCAATCGGTCTTTCACTCACTGGGGACCCCAATAACCAGACCAGTTCAAAGTGGACATAAAAAAACATACCAAATATCTGATAAATTTGTGTAAACATACCTATTAAGGAGTTGATAAAGAATGTAAAAATGGCAAATTACACTGGAATTTACCTAAAAGTAGTACAAATATACCTAATTAACAGATTAACAAACACAGGTTTGCCGGCAACTGACCCTTTATCTAGAGAAACGTCTTCTTAGCGCGCCATTAGAAAGCGGCCTTTCTAAAACTAATATTGGTAGAGTTTTAGTCAACGATTCATTGTGCCCAATGACTCACTGTGCCCCCTGTTCCCCTATCCACCCACAAAAAATACAACAACAGCATCGAAATGAGGGTTCAGTTAGCGAAATATGCATATTATCATGGCTAAGAGGACTGATTAATACCTATATTATATATTATTATAAAAATTTGCAATTTTTTCAAGCCCCGGTAAATGAATATTAAAAGTCTGGTCCGTATTAATTAATTAATTATAATTATATCTGACAATATTTGATCAGAGAGAAACTGATTATAATCAGATTATTAATAGAATTATAGGAACAACATTCTGATCTGATTATCTATTTATATCTAATTATAACAATTTTATTCTATCGGGATTAAAACAATGAATTTAAACAAAAATAAATGACAAATAAGTAAAAAAAAAACGTTGAGAAAAGAACCGCAACAAAGCGAGAGAATAAATACTGCTGCCAAAAAAATAATAATTAAAAAAAAAATTAGTTATATCATTGGTTAAAGAGGAGAATATACTTAGTCAATGGTTATATATATTTTTTTGAAAAATATAAAAAAATTTTTTTTTTTAATAGTATTATATATCTTGCCCTCGATTTTTACCAGAATTCCCAACCTAGAACTTTGCACAAGCAACCTATGGTCCAAATTTAAAATCTTTAGCTCAAAGCGTTCTTGATTTATCGTGGTTACAAATTTCCCAGGCAGACAGATCGAAAGAAACATTTTTTTTTCGACTAAAATCATCTTTTTTGAATATAAAACGCCGAGAAACGTATAAAAAAATTAATAATAATTTTCAATTTTTTTTACTAACGTAAGCCTTTTTTTGGGGAAGAATAGAAAATCTATAATTTTCAAAATTCTGTGGAGCATAAAATTAAAGACGACTTTCATAAAACTGTGGCAAATATTCAGTAACAATCAACAACATTTGTATTAAATGAAAATAGTATATTATTTAATGAGCGTGTAATAATTGCTATTAACCAATGAGGGTGAATTTTGGGACACGAGCCGAAAGGCGAGTGACTAATAGCTATTATACGCGAGTAGAATTCTATACTTTATCCACGATGGTTTTAAACTTTAAACGGTTTATTTTTACAGACCCGTGAATAATAGGCCTAATAATCATGACCGTGGATAATAGTATATTATTCAATGAGTGTATAATAATTGATATTAATTAATGAGGGTGAATTTTGGGACACGAGCCGATAGGCGAGTGGCCTAATCACACAAATGATTAATAGCTATTATACGCGAGTAGAATACTATACTTTATCCACGGCCGTTTTAAAGTTTAAACGGTTCATTTTTACAGTCCCTTGAATAATAGGCCTAATATTCACGGCCGTGGATAATAGTATATTATTCAATGAGTGTATAATAATTGCTATTAATAATGATTAATAGCTATTATATGCGAGTAAAATACTATACTTTATCCACGGCCGTTTTAAAGTTTAAACGGTTCATTTTTACAGACCCGTGATTAATAGGCCTATTAATCACGGCCGTGGATAAAAGTTATTTATTCATGATATAAACGATAAACTATGTAAAACGGTTTTAATTTTAATTAAATGGTTTCTCAGTTTACAATATTTTAATAAGTATTTACAGAAAAAAATGTGTATTTAAAAAAAAACAATATCCGCATATTAAACAAGATACGAAATCAACACCAATGTAGCAATTATACCTTCTACTTTATATACTTACAATAGAAGCTATAAAAATTTAATGTAAATAAAAATATAATATATTATTTTAGATTTTAAGCTTTCACGGCCATTAAGATATAAAGAACTTTCACTTTCGGGTTTAGACCGTGTTAATGGATTTTCACTTTCCGACGTTTCGTCTCTTACTACTAGAGACATCTTCAGGGATTAATCTGAAACTAAGTTTCGAATCAACTTGTGTCACTATTTATGACGAGTTGTGGTTATTCACCCGTGACGAGGTTTTTCCTATCAAAGACTTCCATATTGCAGGTAAGTGGTAACCAGTGTCCCGATTGATATTGTTAGGATGCTTGATGATTTCTATCGATTCCCGTATCTTCCTTGGCATTTTTCTGTTTTCTGTTAATATTTGTTTTGTTTCAGACAAATTGATTTTATGACCTGTTTCATGTACATGTTCGGCTACTGCCGATAAGGAAATTTGTTTCTTTCTTATATTGCTCTCATGCTCTTGAAGTCTTGTAGAAATTTTTCTCTTAGTTTCACCTATGTAAACCATTTTAGGGTTTAATCGAAATTTGGCGCAGATACGTAGACGATGTCTATGCTATTTGGCCCCAAGGCATGGAAAGCCTTCAAGGTTTTCTAAATCACCTCAATTCTCAACATAAATCTATACGGTTTACGATGGAAATTGAGAACAACGGATCACTTCCCTTTTTGGACGTTTTGGTTTGGAGTTTTGGTTTACAAAACGGAAAATGGCTCAATAGGACACTCGGTATACAGGAAGAAAACCCACACTGACAGATACCTAAACGCATTTTCACATCACCATCCCTCTCAAAAACGCTCGGTAGTTAATTCACTTGTTCATAGGGCTTTCATGATTTCAGACAAGAATTCCCTAGACACAGAACTCCTTAAACTAACCAAAGCCTTGACCATGAACGGTTATACCAAAAAAAGACATTAATAAGACCATATACAAATACAGAAATCCCAGACCCAAACAACAGGACAATAGTGACAATGACAGACAGACACAAGTTATACTTCCCTATGTAAGCGGTATCACGGATAAAATAGGTAAACTTTTGAAGAAGTCAAATATTAAGCCTATATTTCGGTCCAACCAAAAATTAGGTCAATGTTTGACTTCAACAAAAGACAAAATACCCCTGAGTTCAGAAGGCGTATATAAAATACCCTGCTCCTGTGGTACGGTTTACATAGGTGAAACTAAGAGAAAAATTTCTACAAGACTTCAAGAGCATGAGCGCAATATAAGAAAGAAACAAATTTCCTTATCGGCAGTAGCCGAACATGTACATGAAACAGGTCATAAAATCAATTTGTCTGAAACAAAACAAATATTAACAGAAAACAGAAAAATGCCAAGGAAGATACGGGAATCGATAGAAATCATCAAGCATCCTAACAATATCAATCGGGACACTGGTTACCACTTACCTGCAATATGAAAGTCTTTGATAGGAAAAACCTCGTCACGGGTGAATAACCACAACTCGTCATAAATAGTGACACAAGTTGATTCGAAACTTAGTTTCAGATTAATCCCTGAAGATGTCTCTAGTAGTAAGAGACGAAACGTCGGAAAGTGAAAATCCATTAACACGGTCTAAACCCGAAAGTGAGAGTTCTTTATATATAATATATTGAAAAAAATGCAAATTACCATTTTGTTTTTAAATGTCTAATTTATTATTATTAATAATTTATTAAAGATATAAAATTTTGCTAATCTTTGTGAATTAGCTGAAGTTATCTTGAGTTAGTGCCTATTCACAGGCTCGCATAAGAACATAATATATAACAATGCGATGCCGTAATTGGCTTGATGTGCCGCCATGTATCTTGAAAGCCAATCACGGCATCGCATTCTTATGTTTTATGTTCTTATGCAAGATTCTGGATAGGCCTTTATCTATTTCCACTTTATATCGAGTTATCTCTTTCCACTTTCTATTAAATCTGGCTGCGGAACCACGCGGAATCGGACTCCATTTATAACACAGGCCCACAAAAAAACAAATGTGGTCTGCGCCATGGATAAATCCTATAGGACCATGTGTTTTGGCCCGCTAAAACCGAATCTGAACTCATTTTAACCCCTACACATCTGGATTTTTCTCTACAGCCGCACAATGTTTCCAAACGGGTAAAAATTACTAAAATTATTTTATTGTGTATTTCAATTTTAAATGATTAGTAAGACATACAAAATGTGTTTTTTTTAATGTTTTAAAATTTTCTATTAAAGAATATAGAGTAAAGAGAAAAAAAAAACGGGAAAAAAGTAACCAAAATTATTTTATTGTGACATATGTTATTTAATAAGTATTTACTTTTATGTTATTTAATTTTTTAATATTTTCCATTAAATAATTTATTATTATTATTATTATATTAAAAAATTAAAAAACATATTTTTAATATCTTACTAATCAGTGCGGATGTAGAGAAAAATCCGGACGTGTAGGGGTATCCATGGCACAAACCACTTTGGTTTTCTGGTGGGCTTGTCTAATTTAAGTTATATAATCATGTCAAATACTAAAAAAGTTACCTACATGCCATTTATGTATACATTGTAAAGCCCCTAAAAGAAGAAGGCAAGTGCAAGGTGAAATTGAAAAAAATAAATAAAAATAGGAAAAAAAATCCCCCATTCTTCTTAGAATTCGATGCGCCACTGCACTCAGCATCTCGTCTAATGTGTTTAGAGAGAGATGGAGATAGCACCCCATTTTTTGCTTTGAAAGAATTATAATGGGAACCTTTAGAAAATTTATAATTAATTTGACAGATGTTACACCTACATTGTAGGTTCTTCATATACCTATAGGTACCCATATATGCACAATAGTTATATATACAAAGTGTAGGTGCATATAGGAACAGTTTTTGTTTTGCACATAAAAAAGATTTTTATATTTTTCTAATTCAAAGAAAAATGTACCTGCTGGTTGTGTCCAATTTCAAAAAAAGCAAACAATGAAAAGGATAAATTCAGTTTTATGGGAAAGTTGACTTAAAAAAAATCTTGATCAATCTGCTACATAAAGTAATTGTCCCTTTTAAAAATAGAAGCAATGCAAAAATTTAAAAGAAATTAAACTGACCTTTATTTAAAAGCTTAAAAAAAACATGTTATAAAGAATTTCAGGTTCCCATTGAAAGAATAGAACTCTTTTTGAATTGAAATATACATATGGTAATTGGGGTGCCCAGTCAAAATTAAAAAATCGATTTTTTTAGGGTCCCACCCACTTCAAAATATTCATTTAGGTCAAAAATCAACCCTCAATTGTTTTGATTAAAAAAAAAAATTAATAAATGATCTTTTTGCGTATATTTAATATTTTCAGTTTTTGAAGGATGGGCAAGGGGGAATGGAGGGCTTTTTTTTAATAGAAAGGAGGTCGTGTAATACATCATTTAAAAAATTTTCGTCAAAACTTCTTTAAAGAATCAAACAATTTTTTAAAAATGGTTTATTTTTAATGCAAATATGCAACCTGTTCTTTTAAACTAATTACATCGGCTCTTAGTGCTACTAAGAGTGCCGATGTATTGAAATCTTCGCCGAAAAGTCAAAATCTTTGACCACGTTTATTTCACATTTCTCGACGTTTTAGACCATTCTGAGTCGAAATCAGTAAAAAAAAATTTTGCGTCGGTCTGTCTGTCTGTCTGTCTGGGTGTCTCTAACTCCATTTCTACATGAGATATCGACATGCTTTTTTTTTGCATATTGTGTCTTATCGTATTCCGAAGACCTGATTAGATTTTGGGGGTAAACGATTGGGGGTAAGGGGGTAAAAATAGAGTAAAACTCCTATTTTTAGCGTTTTTTGTTTATAATTAAGGCAATTATTATTGTATTTGGTTAATTTAGCACTTATATAAAAGATAATTTTAAATTGGTCAAAAAATGTTATAAACAACGTTTTCCTAAAACGCATTGTTTTCGAGATATTGGCGTTTAAAGCAGTAAAAGGTTTTTTTAGCATATCTCACATATTTATAAACCGATTTCAAAAAATTATATTTAAAAAAAAAGCTCTTTTTAAGCCCTATAAAAAATGTTATATACAGTTTTTTGCTAGAATATAATGTTTTAAAGATACAGAATTAAAAATCAAACAAAACACCTAGTTTGAAATTTGCAAACTAGATGGCTCTAGTGTACAATAGTGCCGATGTTTTGACAGGGTGCTTGGAACGTTTCATCTAGTTTTAAATAATATAAATACAATCTTTTAAAAAAATCTTAAAAAAAATCGGGGAGATATCAAAACTAATAAATACTATAAATACTAATAAATTTCATATGAACATAATATGTTTAAAATTGTATAAACATATCAATGGAAAAAGATGGAACTGTTGCGATACAGGTCAACTTTTGACCTCACAGCAGAGATAATGTGCAAAAAACATCAATAATTGATTTATTGAAAAATACAAATTAAAATTCATCGAACTATCGATCGCGTATGTTTCCGTATCTTAAGTTTTATTTCGGTGTATATTTAGAACAAATAAACAAACCGTGAAGATATGTAATGCTTCGCATTCCATAGTATACTCATCACAGTGAATAGTATATTGCATTTTCTTTAAACTTTTAAAATTAACTACCCAAGCGCTTGCAAGAGCACTTTATGTTTGAAAAATTGCGCATCCTAAAACATTAAAAAACTAGATGAAACGTTGCAAGCACCCTGTAAAAACATCGGCACTATTGAACACTAGAGCCATCTAGTTTGAAAATTTCAAACTAGGTGTTTTGTTTGATTTTAAATTCTGTTTCTTTGAAACATTATATTCTAGGAAAAAACTGTATATAACATTTTTTATAGGGCTTAAAAAGAGTTTTTATTTGAAATATAATTTTTTGAAATCGGGTTATAAATATGTGAGATATGCTAAAAAAACCTTTTAATGCTTTAAACGCCAATATCTCGAAAACAATGCGTTTTAGGAAAACGTTGTTTATAACATTTTTTGACCAATTTAAAATTATCTTTTATATAAGTGCCAGATTAACCAAATACAATAATAATTGCGTTAATTATAAACAAAAAATGCTAAAAATAGGAGTTTTACCCTATTTTTACCCCCTTACCCCCAATCGTTTACCCCCAAAATCTAAAAAGCTCTTCGGAATACGATAAGAAACAATATGCAAAAAACCGCAAGTCGATATCTCATGTAGAAATGGAGTTAGAGAGTTTACACCCAGAAAGACAGACAGACGGACGCAAAAATTTTTTTTACTGTTTTCGACTCAGAATGGTCTAAAACGTCGAGAAATATGAAAAAAACGTGGTCAAAGATTTTGACTTTTCGGCGAAGATTTCAATACATCGGCACTCTTAGCACTAAGTGCCGATGTAAACACTCTTGTTCACAAAAATTGTGACAATCCTGTAAAAACGTTTTGGTTAATTCTTATTCAGACCTTATAAGATCTTATAATATTATATAAGACCAATAAGAACTTAAGAGGACATAAATTAGGATTTAATAAGTTTTATTAAGAAAATTTACATAAAAGAAAATTCTTGTAGATTCCTGTAAGATTAAATACGAAAATATACTTAACTTATAATGGGTAGGTTTTAATAAGAAAATACTAATTAGAATGTGGATGACTTATTAAGCGAATTGGTATAAATTTAAATAGCAGGTTTTAAAGAGAAAATTCTAATGAAGTACTAATAAGATATAAACAGAATGTTCATATTAACTTAATTTCGAAGTTTTAAGGCGAAAATTTAGAATGTAAAAGATTTAATGAGAAAATTGATATTCAATTTAGATACCAGATTTAAAAAGAAAATTCTAACGCAGTCCCAATAAGATTTAAACAGCAGATTCATATTGACTTAACTACAGTTTTAAGGCGAAAATTCCTATGGTATAGGTGGCGCCACATGTAATTTCCTACCCCTAACAAACTTATTAAATGGATAAAGTCGCTTTCTTGGAATACTGTCGTTATAACTTACTAGTCAGCTAATTCGATACACATTATCGGATTGGTATGGATCAAGATATCTGGAGGCTTCCGGTTTCTTCACTTTCCGGTGTCCTCAAATTATTGAAAATGGATTTATGTGCGGGTGTATGGCTAGGGGGGTCGATTTTTTCGTTATTTTTTTATATCTCTTCGCATTTTCAAGATACAAGCAAAAATGTGTGTGTATTTAAAACCATTGATCCATTGTAGAACCAGGTTCATTCTTATAAAAACCTGATTCATTGGTAAGCAATTTCGTCTAAAATCTTATTAAAACTTCTTAAGATTAAAATTTTAATAAGAATTAAAATGAAATTTCTTTTCCAAAACCTGGTTTATTCTTATAAAAACCTGCTTCATTGGTAAGAAATGTTGTTCAAAATCTTATTAAAACTTTTTAAGATAAAAATTTTAATAAGAATTAAAATGAAATTTCTCTTCCAAAACCTGTTTTTTTTTTTTATAAAAACCTGCTTCATTGGTAAGAAATTTTGTTCAAAATATTATTAAAACTTCTTAAGATAAAAATTTTAATAAGAATTAAAATTGAAATTTCTCTTCCAAAACCTGGTTTATTCTTATAAAAACCTGCTTCATTGGTAAGAAAGTTTGTTCAAAAACTTATTAAAACTTCTTAAGATTAAAATTTTAATAAGAATTAAAATGAAATTTTTTTTCCAAAACCTGGTTTATTCTTATAAAAACCTGCTTCATTGGTAAGAAATGTTGTTCAAAATCTTATTAAAACTTTTTAAGATAAAAATTTTAATAAGAATTAAAATGAAATTTCTCTTCCAAAACCTGTTTTTTTTTTATAAAAACCTGCTTCATTGGTAAGAAATTTTGTTCAAAATCTTATTAAAACTTCTTAAGATAAAAATTTTAATAAGAATTAAAATTGAAATTTCTCTTCCAAAACCTGGTTTATTCTTATAAAAACCTGCTTCATTGGTAAGAAAGTTTGTTCAAAAACTTATTAAAACTTCTTAAGATTAAAATTTTAATAAGAATTAAAATGAAATTTCTTTTTCAAAATCTGGTTTATTCTTATAAAAACCTGCTTCATTGGTAAGAAATTTCGTTAATAATCTTATTAAAAGTTTTAATAAGATCAAATACGAAAATTTTAACAAGAATTAACCAGAACGTTTTTACAGGGAGACGGGCAGACAGACGGACAAAAATAAAAGTGGATTAAAATTCGATAAAGATCTTTTTTATAAACTTGTAAGTCATAAGGCGATATCAGGGGCAATACAATTTTGAGGCATAGTCCAGGCGATATCGGGAGATCTTGACGCGATATTTTGGCCCACAAATGCCGACGTGCAAGTCAAAAGGTTTTTTGTTTCTTCGAGAGGCGATATCAGAGCGATCTCGAGGCGATATGGGCCGATCTGGAGAAGATACGAACGATCTTGAGTAGATATCCGGTGAACTCAAGGAGATACCGGAAGATATTGAGGCGACATGGGCGATATTTCGTCCCTCAAATAAAGAGTGCCTTGCACAATACCATGAAGATTCCAATTATTAACGTTATATCACATGAGAAACTTAGATGATATTTGGGGAAAGATAACAATGCATTTCAGTGAATTTATCGAGAATTTATGAATAATAGCAATAACAGGGAACACTGGTATTATTGGAAGCGATATTTAATCATTTTCGGGGGTGCCGAATTAACAAGCCGTGGAGACATTAAATGCTTCGCCCTCTATATTGTACTCCACGCAGTTTTAATTAATCTTTTTTTTTCAAGTTTGGTCAAATTGATTTTTTACATCGGCACTTAGTGCTACTAAGAGTGCCGATGTATTGAAATCTTCGCCAAAAATTCAAAATCATGTTTTGTTCACGACGATTTAGACCTTTCTGAGTCGAAATCAGTAAAAAAAAAATTTGTTTGTCTGTCTGTCTGTAAACTCCATTTCTAGAAAAGATCGACTAGCGGTTTTTTGCATATTGTTTCTTATCGTATTTCGAAGAGCTGATTAGATTTTGGGGGCAAACGATTGGGGGTAAGGGGGGTAAGAATGGAGTAAAACTCCTATTTTTAGCTATCTTTGGTTACAATTAAGGCAATTATTATTGTATTTTATTAATTTAGCACTTATATGAAAGATAATTTTAAATTGGTCAAAAAATGATACAAACTATTTTTTCCTAAAATGAAGTGTTTTCGAGATATTAGCGTTTAAAGCAGTAAAACGTATTTTAGCGTATCTCACTTATTTATAACCAGATTTCCAAAAATTTTATGTAAAATAAAAGCTGTTTTTAAGTCCCATATAAAATGCTATGCTGAAAAAATTTTTACCCGATATTTTCGTTTTTTTTTTAATGTTTAGCCCCCATAACTTTCTAATATTTGGGGATTATTTCAATTTCAATAGGCTTTGTGTCCTTACCAAGATTTTCCTGAAAATTTAAGTCTATTTTTTTTTAAATTAATCGTGCGGACAAGAAAAGTGATATAAAGACAGGCAGACGGACGAACATTTAAAGTAGTTTTTCTATTTTGCTACTCTTATAAACTCATAATCACACGCATTTTGCGTGTCCTTATAGGCCCATAAGAGGTTTGGACTTTTTTTCTTTTGGGCTGGCAACAGGATCCTGTCGACAAATGAACGTCGCGACGCATCGCTTTTAACTTTAGTTTTCTACGAAATTGTGTTTTAAGTTAATTTTTACCGTATTAAAATTGATTACTTGCAGTGAAAAAAAGAAGAGCTGACTATAAAAGATATTAAAATATCGTTTGTTTTTTGAATTTAAAACATTGCGAAAATTGCAATGCCAACCCAAAGCAAAAATCCCTAAATCGTTCATCAATTTAAATGTAAGTTTTTTTTAATTTTAGAGCAAAATAGAAATAATTGTATAAAGCATTCGTTTCATAACACCCGTGTTATACTATTAAAATTGTATATAACGAAGTAAACGTATAATGCTCCTCTGATTTGAAGCTGCGAGGAGTACCTAAATTTTATTTATACATTTCAATATATAAATAGGGGATATCAATAGCTGTTGATATATGCTAAATGTATCTGAAAGATTTTAGGGTATTTTTGTGACCTTTAATATGCATATTGGAATTGCCCTAACATAATTTTCTCGCTCGAAAAAGAAAATGTTTAAATTTAAAATAAACCCAAACTCTATTTTTCTTTTTTGGATAAACTAAAAAATTATGTAAAATATCTAGCCTGATCGGAAGTGCCAATGTGCACTTTCTAATTTATATTGTTTTTTATTTTTTCTATAAAAATCTAACCCAGGCAAAAAAATGGTTCTTACAGTGTAAGACACTCGCCTTGTGAAAAAAAGTGAAAATTTGTTATTATTCTTACAAAGGTCAAGTTAAAAAAACAAATATCTACATTTTATTATTATTTCAATATTATTTAAATATTCTATTTTAAAATGTCAAAAATCTATAATTTTTATCGTATTTTTTTAAATTTTTTATTCTTTCTGAGAAAGAGTTTACAACAAAACTCGAAACGTTGGAGCAAATATAGTTTACATCGGCACTTAGTGCTACTAAGAGTGCCGATGTATTGCAATCTTCGCCGAAAAGTCAAAATCTTTGACCAAGTTTTTTTCAAATTTCTCGACGTTTTAGACCATTCTGAGTCGAAATCAGTAAAAAAAAATTTTGCGTCCGTCTGTCTGTCTGTCTGTCTGTCTGTCTGTCTGTCTGTCTGTCTGTCTGTCTGTCTGTCTGTCTGGGTGTAAACTCTCTAACTCCATTTCTACATGAGATATCGACTTGCGGTTTTTTGCATATTGTTTCTTATCATATTCCGAAGAGCTGATTAGATTTTGGGGGAAAACAATTGGGGGTAAGGGGGTAAAAATAGGGTAAAACTCCTATTTTTAGCGTTTTTTGTTTATAATTAAGGCAATTATTATTGTATTTGGTTAATTTAGCACTTATATAAAAGATAATTTAAAATTGGTCAAAAAATGTTATAAACGTTTTCCTAAAACGCATTGTTTTCGAGATTTTTGCGTTTAAAGCAGGGTTTTTTAGCATATCTCACAAATTTATAACCCGATTTCAAAAAATTATATTTTAAATAAAAGCTCTTTTTAAGCCCTATAAAAAATGTTATACACAGTTTTTTGCTAGAATATAATGTTTTAAAGATACAGAATTTAAAATCAAACAAAACACCTAGTTTGAAATTTGCAAACTAGATGGGTTTAGTGTACAATAGTGCCGATGTTTTGACAGGGTGCTTGCAACGCTTCATCTAGTTTTAATTTATTTACATAGATTTTTTTTTATTATTCTATTAAGAAAATTATACATTTAATTTAAATATTCTTACATCATTTTTAAATGTTAGCTGGGCAAAGTATCTAATTTTTATTTAATTTTTTATAATTATTAAATATTCTCACATAACTTTTAAATGTTAGCTGGACTAACTAATTATTAATTAGGTGCCTATTATTGAAAAATAAATTATTCCAAAAACACGTTTATAAACGATATATCGTCAGCAGACGAATTTTCTAATGGAAACCTAGTTATTACGTCCGTAAAAACTTTTTTTACGACCTAGAAAACAGCACTTTCACAAGATATTTTTTGTTAACTTTGAATCACAGAAATGCACTTTTCAAAAAATTATACTTTTACCTAAAATCATTTTTAAGAGTAGATTGCAGAAAAAAATAGTGTGTGTAACGAAAGAACAATTATTTTTCATTCTTCGAATTCTCCTCTACTTTCTCTGTCGGTCTGTTTGTGAACAGGCTAACTAGAGAATGATTTGAGCTGAATATTACATCGGCACTTAGTGCTACTAAGATTGCCGATATATTGAAATCTTCGCCGAAAAGTCAAAATTTGATCATGTTTTTTTTTCACATTTCTCGACGTTTAAGACCATTCTGAGTCGAAAAAAAATTAGTTTATTAACAGCCTAATTAAATTAATTAATTAACAGCCTAATTTGAAAGTTGAACGTTTTTTTTTATACTGAATTTGAATCCAAATAAAAAACACCCCCATCCATTTAAAATTTTTAAGTTGCCCCTTCTCCCGCTTAAGGGTGTGGATGAAAAAAATCTTCTTTGATAATAAGGTGTCTCCCTTGATATTTAAGCTTGGTACCAAATTTGAAAACCCTAACTGTTACGGTTTCTGAGATATCAAATTGTAACCATTTAAATGGCTCACCCGGTATGCAATGTGCCACTTAAATTTCATTTTTCACGCAAGGTCGCAAACATTTTCAAAAAAAATGTATTAAAATCATTTAGAGGACACTATAAGGTATATAAATATTCAACATTCGACGCTTCATGACTTTTTTCCGTTTTTTTTTTTGGGATTTTTTACCTGTGTGCGTCTGTCTGTCTGTAAAATCGATAACTACATTTCTAAATATAATATCGACAAGCGGTTTTTTTCATATTGTTTCTTATAGTATTTCCAAGAGCTGATTAGATTTTCGGGGTAAACGATTGGAGGTAAGGGATAAGAATGGGATAAAACTCCTATTTTTAGCGTTTTTTGGTAATAATTAAGGCAATTATTATTGTATTTTATTAATTTAGCACTTATATGAAAGATAATTTTAAATTGGTCAGAAAATGTTACAAACTATTTATTCCTAAAATGCATTGTTTTCGAGATATCAGCGTTTAAAGCAGTAAAACGTTTTTTTAGCATATCTCACTTATTAATAACCCAATTTCAAAAAAATATATTTTAAATAAATAGAATAGAATATAACGTTTTGGAGATACAGACTTCCAAACTTTAATAAATCATGCAGGTGTATTAATGGTGCCTACACGTGATCACACAACTTTCCTTTTCATAACGTTTCAAATAAGTGCCTAGTGCCGATGTTTTGACAAGGTGCTTGCAACTGTTTGTCTGGTTTATTAGTTTAATCTGTATTCGCCCACTAAAATAAATTAAAAACACCAAATTTCGATTGTAAAATCAATTTCAATATTTATAATATTCATAAAACGGTTTCAGAAGTATTATAATTTCATAACAGAGACATTTTAACATACATTAATCACCAAGAAAAAATTCAATTGTTTTTTAGTGATTTGATTGGATAGCCATTTGTCATGGATAACTAGATAAGTAATAAGGCAGTAAAAAGAAATATTCTTTGCAATTTAAAATTAAGTATATTTTAATAATTTAGTAACAATCGAGTAAAAAATATTGTATAGTACACGGACAAAAAGTTAAATTTCGATTTAAGGTTTATAACCCTCGGGCCGGGCCCACCAGCCGGCCCTCGGCTTCTAAAAACCCACTCAATCGAAAACCTTAACTTTTCACCTTTGTATTATAAATAATTTTAATGTTTTATTGGGAATACTAGTCCTTCCTATAAGGGTCAAGCGCTTAATTAGTAAAACCATACATTAAATCTATTAATAGATGCAGCCTTATCAGCAAAAGTAAATGAACTCATTAGATTACACACACTCACAAAAAATAAAAAATGTCAGTTACTATTAACTACATTTTTCTATTTTGCGACTCTTATAAGCTCATAATCACACGCATTTTGCTTGTTCTTATAGGCCCATAAGAGGTCTGTACTTTTTCTTCTTTTGGGTTGGCAACAGACCTGGCCTATCGCTTGACGTTTTCCGTGCAAATGTCAATGTCGCTTTAAAGTTGAATTTTCTACAAAATTTTGTGTTTAAGTTATTTTTACCATGTTAAAATTGTGGCTTGGTTAATTGCAGTAAAAAAGAGAAGAGATGACTATAAAATATATCATTTGTTCTTAGAATTTTAAACATGGTGTAAACTGTAATGTCAATCCAAAACAAAAATCCCTAAATCGGTCATCAATTTAAATGTAAGTTATTTTAAATTTTAGAGCAAAATAGAAAAAATTGTATATAGCACTCGTTTCATAACACGTTTTTAGCGCACTTGTACTCGTATGTTATGAAACTAGTACTTTAATATCCTATTTTCATTCACGTATTTTTGTGCGCACAAAACTAATTTGACAGCGAATAAGCTGACCCCATAACTTTTTCAAAAAAAAACTGCAAAAAGAATACCGCACGAGCTAGCTCGAGCACACCGGTCTGGAAACAATTTTTAGCTCAACTTATAACCCAAGTTTTTTTTTATAATTTAATTATTTAGAAATTTGGCATCTTTTTAAGACCAAATTTAAAAAAAAATCTATCGATGCGTTTTTAAGAAAAACGATTTTCATTTGTTTTAACAAAAAAAATATGACATGTCTAAAAATTATTTAAGATATTCAGATTTTACGTTTGAGCTAAATTAAAAAGCAGGGAGCTAGCGTACTTTTAAAGGGCATTTTTAGAATATTTATCACTTCATATCTCAGAAACGGTTTAACTTATTAACATGACATTTTTACTGGACTTTTATAGAACCAATAAATGTAAACATTTAACGTTTTATTAAAATTAAGTTTTTGACCAGGGGCGTAGATAATGGGTGCCTCATAATTTATATGTAAAACTGTAAGTCCACCTCTGGTTAAACATTTATTTTTTTATGTCATAAAATCATAATGTTTATTGGTTGCATACTACAGTAAAAATTTCAAGTCAATAAGTTAAACGTTTCCTGAGTTATGAAGTGAATAATATTCTAAAAATGCCCCTTAAACGTATTCTAGCTCCCCTAAAAACCCATTTAACACAAATGTTCATAAAAACTTTTTGTCTCACTTTTTGACGTATTACGTCAATTACGTCAGTTTTTAAAATCTGAATATTTTTTTAAAAAATCAATTTTTTAAAATGTCATATTTTTTTTCTTAAAACAAATGAAAATCGTTTTTCTCAAAAACGCATCGATAGATTTTTGTTTTTAATTTGGTCTTAAAAAGATGACAAAGCTCTAAATAATTAAATTATGAAAAAAAACTTGGGTTATATGAAAGTTGAGATAAAAATTGTTTGCAGACCGGTGTGCGAGATCTTCAAAGTTCTCTAGCACCTAAACTATTAAATTTTAGGAGTTGTGCCCCAAGACACTTTTGACCAGAAAGTCGAGAACTAACTTATAATAACTAGACCGACGCATCGCGATTTTCAAGATTTTCAGGGAGAGAGGGGGGAAGTCAAAATTTGCTAAATTTTGCGGTACTTATTTGAAGTATGATCGCTAAGATTTTTTTGACACAAATTGTATTTAACATAAAAAAAATTGTATCAAATTATTGATAAATTCATGGGTATAGAATTGAATGGTGATGTCCACTCATGTGCATTTTACACCAGAAGCAAAAAACGAATTAAAACACACTCGCTCGGCAAATTTGTATTTTTTTGTATAATTTGATATTCTTTGACGTGTTATTTCTTAATTTTAATAAGATTTTGATTAAGTACGTAATAGTTTTTTAATTATGGTTAATAAATAAATGCACATTGCACCTATTGAAACTTACTAGGTTGGACATAGTACTGTTTGAAATTGAAATCTATCAAGAAGAGTCCTATTTATGTGTAGAATTAAAAAACAAATAACTCAGTATTGGAAACTTTATTAAGAAGAAATAATTATTAAACGAGCTTTTCCGGAAACTCTTTCGCCAATTCACAAAGTACATAATTTTCATTTATGTTTGGATCCTCAACGGCTTCTTCGGGCTCTATGATTCCGCGATAGAAGATTAAATCTTCGTCGGTTCGGCACTACTGTCCATAATGACAAACAAGTAATGCATTATCATCCACTTTTTTTCGGTTTTAACAGTAGACTAACTGATGAGTGGACATTGTACTCTTTGAAACTAAATCGCATATTTTAACCCTCTCTTATACCCTTACATTGATATTTTAGATCCGACGTTTATAACCAGTAGTAAACTTAGTTATGACTCATTAACGTTGAAAATAAACACAGAAACATAGGCTTAGGGAATAATTTTGCCGAATTATGAGGGATATTTTTATAAAGGTCACTAAATCGAAACATTTGACGACTAATTTGTTACACACAAAAATATTGACTATACATATTAACTAGTGTAAGATTCTTAGGGATTACCATTGACCCTATGTTAACTTGGAAACCACATGTTGACCAGGTAACATCCAGACTAGCAAAACAGGTATTCTGTCTACGCACCTTGAAGGACACTGTGTCCCATACAGTACTAAGAACAGCATATTTTGGCCTTATTGATTCAATTTTAAATTACGGCGTAATTGTTTGGGGGGATTGTTCATCCAGTGACAGGGTATTTGCCATGCAAAGAAGAGCTGTAAGAATACTTGGGGGTCTGGGATACAGGGATGAGTGCAGGGAGAAATTTATTGAACTGAAAATTCTAACATTTCCTTCTCTCTTTATTTATAACTGTCTTCTGCATGCCCATTCTGTCCAGTTTAATAACAATATCTCTAGAGGTGAGGATATACACAGGTATGACTCTCGTTCAAAAGGTGATATTCGTCCGAAATTTCTTAGGCTTTCAAAGTCACAAAATGGTCTGAACTACTATGGCTTCAAGTTTTTCAATAAACTTCCTCCTTCCCATCGCTCTCTTCCAGTGGCAAGGTTTAAAACTATCGTTAAAGGTTTTTTAATATCGAATGCTTTTTTTTCAATAGAAGAATTTTCGAATTTTAATGTTAACTCTACTCTCTCTGGGTAATTTTAATTTTATTTTATCAGTATGCATTTCTGCTTGGTTTTCAATGCTGGAGTTTCAATAAAAAATATATATATGTGTGTATGTATATATATATATATATATATATATATATATATATATATATATATATATATATATATATATATATATGTGTGTATGTTTATATATATTGTGTATATATTTTAAATACTTAAGTTTTTTAATGTTACTCAAGGTTTTAAATGCCTGAGTTTTGAATGTTGCTTGTATTTCTACTTGTATTATAAAAAAATGACTTGTGTAAATACAATACTACTTTGTATATCACCAAATAAATATGATTATGATTATAATTATACATGTTTTTCAAAGAAAAAACCGATATTCGATTTTTGTCTTTTAAGAATACGAAAGTTTTTAATTTTTATTTATCGATAACTTTTTTCCCACTTTACTCGTTTAAATGGAATCATTAAAAAAATCGAAATAAAAAGAAATAAAAATGTAAATATTTAAAACCTCGCGTCAACGCTATAGCTGACGCGGCGCCTATGCGAGTACTGGAAATTCGCCGAGTATTGTTTATAACGTTGGATAGAGCGGAAAAAACTGATATGACTGCCATTTGTAACTCAATTCGACAAAAATATGGACATTGTACCATTTGATTCTATACCCCTCAATTAAACGATCCCCTAATATCACTTTTTGTTCTTAAAATATTTTTAGAAGGTTCTAGGAAGAAAGAAAATCGTTCAAAGAATAATCCCAGAAAATTCTTAGAATGTGTTTTATAATAAAACTTTTATTGAATGTCTATTAGCACGTATTCGGAAATTTTAATTACCAATCATTACCAATCAAAAGTCCAGTCAAATAATAAATGCAAATTGCAATAATTTTCGACGGGCTGATATTTTAAAGGGTGGTTTCAAAAATTTTCACCTAAAAGGTCTGGTAATTGCCAGTTAATTGCCAGTTAACTCCGATGTTTTCTTTGATTCTGTGGTGTATTTTACGCATTCTGTATAAAAATTAAAAAAAATCGATAAATGGCTTCTTTTGCAGCATCGTCTTAAACTTAACACTTTTACCAAGGGACAGGGATTCATCTTTGACGTAATAAAAACAAGCTTACTTATAGATTTTAAGCTGCTGAATCCAATGTTAACAATATTTGTTAAAATTATTTATAAAATAAACAATAAAATTGACATTGTTGCATTGTACTATTGAAAACTTGCATTTTTTGTGGAGTTAACTGTACCATCTACTACCACCCTTTAAAATATCAGCCCGTGTACATTTATTCCAATTTAAGGCCTATCCACAGGCTCGCATAAGAACATAATACATAACAATGCGATGCCGTGATTGGCTTGATGTGCCGTCATGTATCTTGTAAGCCAATCACGGCATCGCATTCTCATATATTATGTTCTTATGCAAGCTTCTGGATAAGCCTTTACATTTATTATTTGATTGGACTAATATAGTATCGCGGAAAATAAACCAGTTTCTTTTTTTTAAAGATCGCATATTTTTTGATTCATTAAATTCATTGAATGGAGCGATTTTGTAAACATGTAAATATGATGCATTTAACACACAAGACAAAACACATTTCAGGGTTATCTACTAAACAAGATGTGAAGATATGTGCTTCGTATCCCACTGTATACTCTTCACGGGTATAGCATATCTAGTAGAAATTTAACGTTAGGGGCTGTCCATATATTACGTAACGCAATTTTTCAAAAAAATTGACCCCCCCTGTGTAACAAACTGTCACATTTACCAACACCCCCCCCCCCCTGTGTAACGCGTAACAATATAAAATTTTTGTTTCGCAATGAATTTAACTGTATTCTCACTATTGATTCGTTTTTCTCGACAAAACAAACATGAACCTAAAATATAGTATAACATAACCTTAAAAAAAAAATTACACGAAAAAATCACTCAAACTTTAAAAAAATATTCACAATCAATATCACACAGGGAAAAAATACTAGGTACCTCTTTTTACACTGAGTGTCACATATAACACGTATATTGTTTATGCACAGGTACACAAAATAGTACACACATTGGTGTTCTGTGAGTACACATTCCGCGCGAAAATGTATCATCGCCGATGATTCATCGGCAAGATCACGCAAGAACAGGGCCGTAAGATTTTTTTTAATATAAATGTCAACAGTTTAATGATTACAATATTATTTAAATATGCATAGTTTCGTCAATTTTTGTGTGAAAAAGGGAATTATGGGCCACTAAATAGTAATTTATGTTGAAATAAAAATACATCTGCCAAGCTTAGAAATAAACATTAAATTTATTAAATTCTGTTACGTAACGTTTACCTAGACCCCCCCCCCCTCCCCCCTGTCACAAACTGTAACAATTTCTCTGACTCCCCCCCCTAGGCGCCTTATGTAATATATGGACAGCCCCTTAGATAGGTACACGTTTTTATTCACAACCATTTAGTAATTGGCTTAAGCCAATATTAATTAGTACATAAAAGTTGGAAAATGAATTATTATTAACTGCAACTTCCCAAAAAGTTAGAAACACCTCATTTCCCTCCCTTGGTCGGGAAGGCTCTTGTAGCTAACTTCATGTTTGTCACTTGTCAAAAACTTGAATTTGTCTACCTAAATTTTATGACAACGTAGTTTTAAATGCATTTATTTTGTTATTTATTCATTTATTCATGATTTATTTTTATAAAATAACATCACATATAAATTTAAGTTATATTTTTTTGTCATTTTTGAAAAATAAACAGTGACTACTTCCATCTTTATAGGTTATTTTTTGATTTAGTTAAACGTGAAACTTTATTTAAAAAGAAAAATTCATTACAGCATGACGTGCCTAACCTGATATAACAAATAACCAAAAATAGTTTTAAAGATAAATTCAAGAAGTACCTTGGTGGCCAATTTGTCGTATTTCTTTGGTGTAAATTTACGTCAATCCGGTTTTTTTCTAAGCTATTATCGTTTTTTTTAAGTTTCATTGAATTTTTCGTCTAGGTCGTTTTTTTGTCGATTAGGGAAAATTCTAAACTACCTACGTATCATACTCTTCTGGAGCTAACGCGCCGTGAATAGTATAATAAGTAGGATATCAACTACTTATCCCACTATTTATCATAATTAAACAACAAATAAAATTAATTCTTATTTAATTGATCCTACGTGCAGCTTGATATTGTACGCATTTTACCTTTCTGATGAACAAAACAAAATTTCGCGATTTTTTTTTGCATTGTTTATTATAAAATATATATTTGCGTTTTATGCATATATTACATGGTAGATGTTTATACGCAGCATACCAATTATGTAAATCTACTGATCCGATGCATCCATCCATCCATCGCGATGGTGCCAAAAAAGTCCATGCAAGGCTAGGGCGTTTGAACTAATATATAAACTAGGGTAGAGAAGACTATTATAGCCTCGCACTCTTAAATCCCTCGCCCTCCATCTTACCAGATCGTTTTTACAGTGTAGTTTAAGAAAAAAGACTTTTTTATATTTACTTAAAATTTTTAAATTTCTAAATGTTGGTCGGGGCTCAAAAAAAAATACACAATAAAACCCAGTAAAAGAGCTTTCCCATTTTTCACATCCGCGCGTGAAATGGATTTTTGATTATCAGATTCACATTTAAAAAACTTAAAACCCCAATATACAAACTTTCATGAAAACTACCCCACGCCCCTTGAGAGGTTGAAGTTAGAATTTTGTTATTATCAGATTAATTTTTAGCAACCTCAAAAACCTCAATATACCAATTTTCACAAAAACTACCCCCCGCCCCTCAGGGGGGTGAAATTAGAAACATTTTATTAACAAATTCAGATTCGTCGACCCCAAAAACCCTTATATACCATTTTTGACGAAAATATTGAAAATATTTAAAAATATTTACCCCCTCACCCTAATGGGCGTGGAGTTTGGACTTTTTATTATTATTTTTATTATCAGATGCAATTTCAGCAACCCCTATATTGCAATTTTCAATTTTTTGTAAAAAAAATGTATTTTTCCCTATTTGCCCCCCTTGGGGAATGTTCAAGTATTACGTAACGTAAATTGTACCAAAATTCATATCCCAGCTCGCGCGTTATTAAAGGCTGTAGAGATGTTATAATTTGGCTAATCCCTTAACACACCCCCTATTTAGGGGGGTAGCCAAAGCATGAAATCTCTCTTTAATAACGCGGGAACCGGGTTATGAATTTTGGTACAATTTGCGTTACGTAACACTTGAACCGTTCAAGCTGAACGTTCCCTTGCCGCACTCCAATGTTCACCAAAAACAATCCCGAGCGAGAACTTTTGGTAACATACCTGTATGCCAAATTTCAAGTCTCTAGCTTAAAGCGTTCTTAATTTATCGCGTGCACCGATCGACCGACCGATATTATTTTTTGCTCGAAATTGATTTATATCGACATAAAACGCAAAAATACGCAAAAAGATATTTTAAAATTTTTTGCCTACACAGCTTTCCCAAATTTTTGAAAATTTTCAAAATAGGAAAGCAATTAATTAACTACTTGTTATTTTTCAATTGCTAAAATGAGTTGTTTTAATTAAGTAGGCTTAAGTCATCGTGTTAACCGCGAGGGTCACTTGGTCAATTTAATGTAACTTGATCAGATTTTTTGTTTTAAACAAATGACATTAATATCAATTGATCAAAGTAGGCGTTGTTAACAACAAACTGCGATTTACGTTTTACATTTTTTTCTTCGTATTATTATCAGCAGTAGTCGGCGTAAACTCAGTTATGACTCATCATCGTTGAAAACAAACACAGAAACGGAATAATTTTGCCGAATTATTAGGGAAATTTTTATAAGGGTCACTAAATCGAAACATTTGACGACTAATTTTTTACAACATCACTAAATCGAAACATTTGACGACTAATTTTTTACACACAACAACATCGGCGTTTTTCAAAGAAAAAACCGACATTCGACATCACAAATATATATTTCGATTTTTATCTTTTAAGTCCAAACCAAAAAGTTTTTAATTTTTATTTATCGATAACTTTTTTTCCCACCTTACTCGTTTAAATGGAATCATTAAAAAAATCAAGATAAAAAGAAATAAAAATGTAAATATTTAAAACCTCGCGTCAACGCTAGAGTCGACGCGGCGCCTATGCGAGTACTGGAAATTCGCCGAGTACTGATTATCACCTCGTAGCTTTATAAAGCAGAGAAGTACTTTGGCCTTTGCAAAATTTATTGTTTATTGAGTAATATGCAAATTTTGATCGTTTTTTTGCAGTTTTCTAAGCAACAAATTATCCTATCCACATTAAAAAAACGCCACTTTGAAGGTTTTTGTAATTTCCTACAAGATGGTTACTTTGATTGTTGATAAAAAACTCAACTTTTTTACTGGTATGCAAAAATGTTCAAAAACAGACATTTTCTGACCTTTAATTGTTAATATAAACTAGATGAAACGTTGCAAGCACCCTGTCAAAACGTGGGCACTATTGTACACTAGAGCCATTTAGTTTGCAAATTTCAAACTACCCACTCCGCACATATATGGATGCAACATGGTAAAGAAAGATTTTTTAGGTAACATGTGCCATATTACATGAGACATAACATACATATGTATGCTACATAACATGCCCTATAACAGAAAGATTTTTTACGTTACATGTGCCATATTACATAAGATGTAACATACATATGTATGATACATAACATGCAATATTGCATGTTATGTATCATATATATGGTACGAGAACATACACGATACATAAAATGTTATGAATTCAATACTAAATATGGCGTCTATATTATTTTAATTTTTATAGGTTAGAATCAATAATATTCTTAAAATTGTTGTTAATAATAAAAGTTTTACCCTTAAGTAGTAGAAACGCATGTATTTTTAGATAACTAAACTGATTTTAGATAATTTTAGACAAAAAAATAAAATATATATATTTTTTTAAAATGATTATTTGCTATTTTTTCTCTAAAAATTGGCTTTTTATGTGGCCCATGATTTTTAAGCCTGGTAGAAAGTTTGCTTTCACAGTAAAAATGCACATCGTATAAGAATTTTGCCTGATGGATGCTACATATAAAGATATTTATATACTTTAATTACTAGGTTTATCAAAAAGACGTAAAAATGTTCACCATGTCTAAATTAATGATGCACTCCATAACAAGTAAAATTCGGAAACGCCTACTTTTATTGTTATGTACCTAGTATGTATCTGATATGTAGCATGTTATGTAGCTGATACATAACTTGAGGCGGAATTGTTAAAGTCCAAGGACTATACATGGACTATAAAAATTACATGTCTGCAACATCACATAGAACAGTGGTTATGTACCTGCTATGTTCCTGCCATGTATTTGTGTTGACTGGGTAGGTGTTTTGTTTGATTTTAAATTCTGTATCTTTAAAACATTATATTCTAGGAAAAAACTGTATATAACATTTTTTATAGGGCTTAAAAAGAGCTTTTATTTAAAATATAATTTTTTGAAATCGGGTTATAAATATGTGAGAGATATGCTAAAAAAACCTTTTACTGCTTTAAACGCCAATATCTCGAAAACAATGCGTTTTAGGAAACGTTGTTTATAACATTTTTTGACCAATTTAAAATTATATTTTATATAAGTGCTAAATTAACCAAATACAATAATAATTATAAACAAAAAACGCTAAAAATAGAAGTTTTTCCCTATTTTTACCCCCTTATCCCCAATCGTTTACCCCCAAAATCTAATCAGCTCTTCGGAATACGATAAGAAACAATATGCAAAAAACCGCAATCTCATGTAGAAATGGAGTTAGAGAGACAGACAGACAGACACCCAGACAGACAGACAGACGGACGCAAAAATTTTTTTTACTGATTTCGACTCAGAATGATCTAAAACGTCGAGAAATGTGAAAAAAACGTGGTCAAAGATTTTGACTTTTCGGCGAAGATTTCAATACATCGGCACTCTTAGTAGCACTAAGTGCCGATGTAAAACCACACCAAATCCACCGCAGCAAGTACATAGGTTTTGCTTCTATACACCTGTATTACCTGACAGACCTCTGGATGAGCCAGTGCCCAGTCCGCACATACATGGATGCAACATCACAAAGAAAGATTGTTTAGGTAACAAGTGCCATATTACATGGGACGTAACATACATATGTATGCTACATAACATGCCCTATAACAGAAAGATTTTTTAAGTTACATGTGCCATATTACATAAGATGTAACATACATATGTATGATACATAACATGCAATATTGCATGTTATATATCATATATATGGTATGAGAACATACCAGATACATAAAATGTTATGAATTAACCATAATATGGTGACCGTATGTACAGGTTAATAATAATAATCCGGTCGACTTGAAATTTTCAGGAAAAACCCGAGGTGAAGATCCCTATTATTTTTGAAAGTAATCCCACCAAAAACAAAAAATTTATGGAGGGATAAAGTTTAAAAAAAAAATCGAAAAAAGCTGAAAAAATATTCCGATTAACGTAATTTTTTAAGGAAAAATTACTTTTATTATAAAAATCAATTCTACAAAAACAAAAAATATTAAAAATTTTGAAAAAAATTTTAGTTTTTTTGAAAACTTTTTTTGAAAAATTTAATTTATATTTTTTTCAATAATTTTTCGTTTTTCAAAAAAGATCTTTAAAAAAAAAAACAATTTTTTTTCATTTTTTATGATTTTTTTTAATATTGCTTGTTTAAAACTTCAGTTTGGTTCGACTCGGATAAAACTCACAAATAAGTTATTATTATTATTATTGGTTAAATCAAATTTACTTTTTTAAACTTATTTTGGAAATCTACAAATTCCCATAATCGTTGAATACGCCTATCCGCATTCATGGTATAACTATAATTATAATTATGTAATATCTTGTAAAATACAGAAATCAGAGATGACATCACATTGTGATTTCTTGGAAATAGAAATTAGAATTTTGAAGTTCCCGCCAAGCAATCTAGTAGTAGAGTATGGCGTCATAATTAACGGAATAGTGTTTGTTGTTGTTGTTAATTTTTGTGTTGCAAAAGCTATTTTTTGGAGAGTGTTTTATGATAGGTTAGTAATAAAACTAATTATTAGTTTATACAAGTTTTATAATCTACATAATCGTAATACTTTTTTTAAAATTAACCTCAAAATAAGATTTCAAATTATAATGGATTATACTTTTTTAGTAAATTGGAATATGCAGTTGTGTCATTTATTGGAAATGATGACGTCAGTGAGATTCCATCCCATGGGATGGATGATGTATCCCAACACAAAAAATGTTTCCCAATTAATTGCAAAAAAAAGGTACCTATTACCTATAAAAACGGATAGATAAAATAAATGGAGAACATTTGAAGTCATTGTGGTATGTTAATCTATATTTATGGGTAAGCTGTTTGCTGAGAATTATCAGGTTCTATGTGACAACTTTGATGAAAAAGAGATATACTTTTTTTATTTATTTATTCTCAAGGAGTTGGGATCCTTAATGTAAAAGGCTGAAGAAAACTAAAACTTGTTCTAAATGTATTTTGCGAGCTAAATCTCCTGCGAAATCTTGTGTACCACCCTCGCGAAATCTTGCGAAATTCCCGAAATCTTAAATAATTTAACACGTTGGCTATCATGAGAGTCACCGGCGACTCTCGGTATTTTTTACACGGTACCATCAGGGAACGTTCAAATATTATGTAACGCAAATTGTACCAAAATTCATACACTTCATACCCCGGTTTTCGCATTATTTAAGGCTGTAGAGATTTCATATTTTGGCTACCCCCCCTAACACACCCCATATTAGGGGGGTAGGCAAAATATGAAATCTCTATAATCTATAATAACGCGAGAGCCGGGGTATGAAGTGTATGAATTTTGGCACAATTTGCGTTACATAATACTTGAACGTTCCCTCACCGGCTACTCTCAGTACCATAGGTTAACATAATATTGTAACTCTTAAACTGCCAAAACAAAAGCATCCATATTATAGGTGTGGTACACCAGAAGTACTACTTATGTCATATTTCAGTGGGACGCGGTAATATTGGTGAAAAAAGTTGTAAAAAATGTTTGATTAATATCACAGTTACACAAACTAAAGTTGGATCTCCGACAGACTCGTCTAGTCTGTCTGCCGCTTAATCCGAGTCGGAGTTTAAAAATTGGGTCCCATTTTCAAAATAAACTCAAAAAAACATCCTTTTTGTACTCTTTTGCTAGGTTTTTTGAGGTCTTTTTAAAAACTTTTAAATTTCGACCTCACATTCGCATTCAGCGGCTCAAAATATATAGGAATTGACTAGTCGAGTCCTTCGAAGATCCATTTTTTTTTGTGTGGCGCTGTATTTATTTTATTCTTAGAGATTTTAAATGAATTTTTTTTTGTGTAATTTACGCAAAAACGTATAATATATATATATACTAAGTATATTATACTTGAAAATGTAAAATTATTTAGTTTTTTTTTAGACTTTGCGAGAAATCTTGCGATATCCCCCAAAATATTTCAAAATCCTGCGAAATCTTGCCAACTCCCGCGAAATCTTACCAACTCCCGCGAAATCTTGCCAAATCTTGGGTAATGCAAAATTTGGTGTACGCGAGTTCGTATGAGATTTACCCCTCGAAAAATGCATTATTACGTTTTTTTTTTTAATTTTAAATATATTTTTTTTTCAGAATAGGTTTATTTATTTTACGTTTTTAAAAAAAATGTACAAACAGTTACCTTTTTTAAAATATATTTTATTCAGAATATGTAATATGTAGTTTTAATTTTTTTGTGTGTATACCTAGCAGGACAACCGAGTGTCAGTTTAAGATATATTTTTATTTTTGCAAAATAAACGAAATTAAGACTTCGACCGGACCCTGTAGATATCGACTTTAGATTTCGAATAGGTAAGTGGCACACAAATATGTATTTCATATTTGTGTATCATTTACCTATTCGAAATTGGAAGTTTATATTTGCCGGGGGAATTTAAACGGACATTATAACATCCATGTTACATATCACCCATATAATTTTAATGTATTAAAGACCTCTCATCCATATGGCAAGGGATAACTTATGATGTATTTGGTATGTTTCTGCTACATATCAAGGAGTATAAAAACGACATGGCTGATACCTCTCATCCATATTGCAAATGTTATATAATATGTTATTTTATTTATTTATTTATTTATTTATTTATTTATTCCAGCAGGCACGAAGCCTATTTACAGGATAAACAATAGATTCTACAATGAAGTATATAAAAACTAACAATAGTTAATTGAGATTAACTTACACCTACCTTAAAAAACACAATACATAGAATTTTTAGAATTTATAGACAATAAAAATATCACAACATTATTAAATAAGAAAGAATAAAATATATCACAAAATTATTTCACAAAATTATTAGATATCAGGTACAGATCGACCATTTTTTATTACAGGAACTAATAGTCTTTTGAATTTAACTATGTTATCTTCAAAAATATCAATATCATTAAAAATATTATTAAAAGAGGAAACCATATCATTTAGTGGTGAATGCAAATGATGCAATGTGTTAGTTCTATTAACATAGAAAGGTTGTACATTGCGAATTGATGACCTGGGTATTGAGATATTCAACATACTCAGTAAGTCTGGCACATCAACCAAGCTATGTAATATTTTATATAAAAACAGCACTAAATGATATGTACGTCTTTCAGACAACGACTGAAGTCCGAATTCCGAGAGCAAATTAACATAAGAGACGTCATTCGGATAAACCTTATGTTTTTTAAAATACAGATACTTTAAGAATTTCTTCTGAACTCGTTCAATCATATTGATATACTTTATGTACCTGGTATGTAGCTGATATGTTACATGTTATGTACCTGATACATAATTTGAGGCGGAATTGTTAAAGTCCAAGGACTGTACATGGACTATAAAAATAACATGGCTGCAACATCACATAGAACAGTGGTTATGTACCTGCCATGTACCTGCCATGAATTTGTGCGGACTGGGTGGATGGCAAAAGTTTCATATCCCTGGACTATTTTGCCAAAATACCTGACGACCTGGCCATTAGTGAACTGCATAAGGCAAAGCATTATAAATCTTTACGGCTTGTTTATTTTGCCAGTATTGGACTTTGTGGGTTAAGCCGGGGGCCCGATTGAAAATTAGTTTTTTTTTTTTTTGATAAATATTAATGATTTTTTTTTCTATTTCAGTTTCCGTTCAAACCAACATGGTTGAATTCTGCGATTCAGATGTTTTGGTGGCATCCAAGCAGCTTGATTTGGCGTCGGTGGGCATCAACGCCTCGAAAACAGTGACCCTTTCGCCCCAGACTTTCGCCGCAGTCTGTAAACTGACCGTTGTTGCCCCAAGGAACCACGTGGTGAACATGCATTTTCTAGATTTTCATCCGAATTTTCACAGGGCTTTGCTTTTCAATAATTCTGACCCGAGACCGCCCTGCACTATGAGTATTGTAAGTATAATTTTTGAGTTTTTAACCGACTTCCAAAAAGGAGGAGGTTATCAATTCGACTCGACGTCTGACTTTGTTTTTTTTTTGTGTTTGTTCCCGCATAACTTTGGAACAAATGAACGGAATTTGATGAAACTTTTTGCAACTTAAAGAGGGCATTCATTAGGTGGTCCCGTTTCATTTTGACGCTCGGATAATACCGGATAATTAATCTAATCATTTTAACGAAATTTCACTTAAGAACGGCTTAATTTGGTCTATTACCAAACAATTTTTTATAGAAATATCGGATAACTCTGACAACTTGATTAAGGGGTCACTCAAATATTACCGCACACTGAAAATCTTTTAAATGCCGCTAAACTTGATTCTCTGGACCTGTAATATTAAAATACCAAGAGAAAATGATAAATTTTGTGATTTTACCAAGTTTAACAAGATTTTCTTTAGTATTTCGTTTAAAATAAGGTTGGTTGGACTCTTGGGCGCTGAAATATAAATATTACTTTTATTTACTAGAAATCAATCTTTAAGGTAATGACGTTGTGCCGTTAGCAGCTTGCCGTGATGAAAGGGCAACTATAATTTAGCTTAGATGACGTTAAAAATCTACAAGTGCTGTGTCTCTAAAAAGTAAAAAATAAAAACTTTTCGCAAAAAAAAAATATATGACCTTTTGAAATTGGCACCGATTTAAGTATTTTTTATTTTTTACTTTTTAGTCGGTTCATTTTTTTTGCAAAAAGTTTTTATTTTTTTTGCATTTACAAGTTCGTTTGTTTGGTATTTCTACCTTCTCATAAAGTATTGTGATTTTGCCTAAATCAACTTAAAACTAACAACTAAAACGTCGAGAAACATCAAAATAAGCAAAGAAAAAAATATTTGTTTGTCTGTTATCCACGATAACTTAAAAACGCATTAAGCTAGAAACATAATTAAATTCTAAAATACTGATGTATTTTTACATTATCTTGGACAACTTTGTATTTTAGCAAAATCGGTTGGGGAATATTGGAAATTGTTTCTGCACATAACTTTTTTTCATGAGAAAGTATTCTCGCTCATTCGAGACGGATTATTTTTTTTAAATCGTAAGTTTCGATCAAAAGTTATAATTACACTAGGCAACAAATCTCAACTTTTTTTTTGCCCCGATCGGAGAGTAAATTTTTCTTACTAATTCAAGGGCGTAAAAACCGAATCGGACCTTAGAAAAATTTCAGCACTTAAAATTTTTGAGATAGAAAAAGTCCAGGAAATAATGACGTTTTTTTTTCAAAAACTTAAAAAAATAGAGTAGGATTTTGAAAATTTTAGGGTATATTAAAAAAAATACGAGGAACTCAAAAATATATATGACAAGGACCTACTGTCAGAGTAAGTACGCGAAAAAAAAATAAAAAGCTTAAAATGAAAGTGCAGTTTACTTATTTGCTCTTTTGTGGCAAAACTATCAAATTTGTATAAAAATTTTATAGGACTTAACTTGTAGATTATAAAATTCTCTACAAAAATATTCATACAAATATTTTTTTATTTTGCTCAGTTTTTTCGTAAAAAGTAAATAAATGAAAAAGAAACAAAATTAAAGTACACAGTGTAAACTTTTTTCCCGAGCCCAAAAAATATATTTTTCTTATCAATTTAAAGGCGCAGAATCCAAATTTGACTTAAAAAAAAATTCCAGCAGGTCTTATTTTTTAAATTTTAGTACAGGCAATTATGCCAATTTAAAAATTATTTATAAAACAAAATATTGTGTATTTTTGTTTGTTTTTTTTGATGGTTCTACATCATAAAAATGTTACTTTATTACATAAGAACTATATTACGTAACATTTTTTTAGTTTATTTTTGACCCCCTAGTAATGATTTTTGACAATTTTTAGCATGAGTACGTGGCGATAAGCTTGTCCCCTTATGCACCCTTCTCCTTACCCTCCACCCCTACTTAGTTTTGTCACATTATCCATTTTTTTTTTAATATTTTTTTTTTCATAATATCCCCATGAATTTAAAGTTTTCATGTTTTAAGTTGGGTATTTTTTAACTAATATTGAGTCGCCGAATCTAAATTTGTCCTCGGAATATTTTTATCTCCCATGATATTAGAACAAAAGAGGGATAAAATCGGATAAAATAATGATTTTTTTAACATTTTTATCTCATTTTTCCCAGAAAACTTAGGTAATAGAAATATTCTGAGGCCAGATTCGGTTCCAGCGACCCAAAATTAGTTAAAAAACATATGACTCCAATCAGGGCAAGAAACCGTGTTGCCTACGGACAGACCGACAGATATTTTTAACACCCACTTTTTTCAAGCTTTCATGGCATTCTAAATTCAAATATGCATGTTTTTAATAATGGGTGTGCCTCAGGGTGTGTCATTGTATTTTCTTGCCCTATATTGTTTAAAATTTAAAATTCTATGCACTAACATATTTTGTTAATTGTATATAATTTTGAAAATAACAGTAACTTACTGTAACCTAGCGAAATAGGTTTGGACAGTACGGAATACCTAATTATCATTTGTAGCAAAGTCAAGGACAATTTAAGGATAACTGTAAAACATTTATAAATTTATGGTGTACCGGTTCTATTAAACACAGATTTTAAATTTCTAGAAATCTGCATAAATCAGAAAAACCAGATTAGATAAGTTTTAACAATAATATCGATAGGTATAATTATTATTAAGTATTCTAATGATTCATAGTGTATTTATTAATTATAAATAAATTAAGGATAATAATCATGAATGATTAATAATTATAATTATTATGATTATAATCATGACAGAAACACAAGATGTTTTGGTTTTAGTCCTCAATTGTTGAACAAAACGTACAAAAATAGTTTTTTCACTATTAGCTTTAGAACATACTATTATTTATCTTTTTTTCAGACTTTGAAATCAATTTTCTTCACCTATAGCAATAATAATTTTTTCTCTCCTATTAGGAGTCAATTTTATAAACAATTGATTTCTGTCACTTAAGATATTATAGTTCTTGCAATTTTTACTAATTAAACCCAAGAAATAGCTTTAAATAACTTTTTATTTATTAAATATAATTAATTATAAAAAGTCAAAACCAATTAATACAATCAATAATTATAATTAGCTAAATATTATGAAAAAATTAAAAAAAAACTAAATTTTTAAACGTCAGTTCAAAGTATTTATTTGAGCAAATGTCATTGATCAAGGCTACTTGATTTTTATGCAAATTTCAAGAAATATCATTTCTGTTCATCATTTATTTTATTATTTGAATAAAAATAGTTAAATAGTGCTAGTTGTGAAAAAACTAATATATAAACCACGGTAGAGAAGACTATTATAGCCTCGCACTCTTAAATCCCTTGCTGCTACGCAGCTCGGGAATTAATACGCTCGGCTATCAAAAATGTCTTCTCCACCTTGGTATATAATTACTATTAAATACTCAAAGCATTTTAAAATATTTTATAATATTCCCCATGTGGTGACCATTTTCCTGGATCCGGTTCCTTTGGGTGCTAGAAGCCCAAAAAGGTGTTGAAATGAGGTACCCTTAAAATATATATTTTTAACTTAAGAAACTGGATCCAGAAACTGGCGATTTAAAAATAACTTAAATGTTTTTTAAGACATATCGTCATCTAAAGGCTCTAACGGTCCAACTCCAAAACGTCATATTTTTCAGGAGACGTAAAAAACGATTTAAAACTTAATTATAGCAATTTAGAACTTTAAAACTAGCTTGTTCACAGGTAAAAATGTTTGAAATGTGTTAATGTATTTAAAACTTTTTATTGTTATCTATTTTATATAAATTATTTGAAAATTAAATTTTAACCACAGAATCTAAATTCACTAATGGTCTAACTCCAAGGGAAGAAAAAAGAGGATACCTATCGTATTATATCGCGTAATATTATTACAAAAAATTTATATTTTTATATTTAATATATAATATTACTACTAGGTAGGCATAATATATCGATACCCCCAAGCAACAAAGCCGTAACTCATATATTGTCATTTTTCACGACAGCTAAATTTCTAAAATATTTTTTTTTCGTTATTTAAGGGTGGGGAACTGATTGAAGTAGAAAAGAAAGCCATGTGATACATCGTTTGAAAGCTTATAAAATTATCTATTTAACTGTATATTTATTTATTGTTTATTTATTGTTTGTTTCTGATAATATTCAAGTTTAGAATTTCTTACTTTAGTGTTTTTAGGTAAACTTTTGGTTAAAATGGCCTGTGGAGAAATCAGAGTATAGCACCATGTGTGTCTTTTTTCAAGGCATTTACCTATGAGTATAACTCAAAATGGGTCTAACTTGAGTTACATCCTTGTTGCTTGGGAGTGTCGATATATACATTATTAATGGCAATAATTATAATTATCATCAAACAGTAAATTAACAAATATTTGAAACGGGATCCCCTGTTGTCGAGAAATAGTTTGACATTAGTGACAGTTTTCATTTAATTGTTTTCTCACAATCATATGATGGAGTTAGACACTTAGCGACTTAAAATATTTACATTTTTGCATTTTTTGAGGCTGATATTGGTTTAATGCAACTTTTTTTTTTTGAAGTATGTTGCTAATCAGATAATGAAGCAAATTTGATAAAAATCTCATTTTTGAAAAATTTGGAGTTAGACAACTAGAGCCTTTAGTGGACGATATATAATAGTAATTTTTATAGCCAAGCGTATTAAATCCCAAGCTGCATAGCAGCAAGGGATTTAAGAGTGCGAGGCGTTAATAGTCCTCTCTACCGTGGTTTATATATTAGTTTTTTCACAACTAGCACTATTTAACTATTTTTATTCAAATAATAAAAGTATATTAATCAATGAGCGTATAATAATTACTATTAATCAATGAGGGTGAATATGGGACACGAGCCGAAAGGCGAGTGACCTAATCACCCGCATGATTAATAACTATTATACGCGAGTAGAATACTATACTTTATCTATGGTCGTTGTAAATTTTAAACGATTTATTTTTACAGACCCATGATTAATAGGCCTATTAATCACGGCCGTGGATAAAATAAATTATTAACAGAAATGATATTTCTTGAAATTTTCATAAAAATCAAGTAGCCTTGATCAATGACATTTGCTCAAATAAATACTTTGAACTGATGTTTAAAAATTTAGTTTTTTAAATTTTTTTTTTCATAATATTTAGATAATTATTGATTGTATTAATTGGCAATACTTATAATTAATTATATTTAATCAATATTAAGATATTTAAAGCTATTTTCTTTGGTTTAATTAGTAAAAATTGCAAGAACTGAAAAATCTTAAGTGACAGAAATCAATTGTTTATAAAATTTACTCCCACTAGGAGAGAAAAAAATATTATTGCTATAGGTGAAGAAAATTGATTTCACAGTCTGAAAACATGATAAATAATGGTATGTTCTAAAGCTAGTAGTGAAAAAAATACATAAAATAATAGTTTTCACACTACAGTGTTAATTATTTTTCAATATATACGTATTTACATACATTAAAATAAACGCTCTATCATATACCAATATATCCTAGATATAATATCTGTTCAAACCAGATAACAATATTGACAGTTTTTATTGTAAATAAAAATTTGACAAAGTCAATATATTAAAATTCTTGGAAGAGTCTAAATTTTGTAGCAAAAAAAATCTAGAAAACTTGTAAAATATGGGATTTTAAATCCCTTACTTATTCCAGACATTCAACTGTTCTAAGCTTCACAGGCCATCCTATTTATTCTACGATCAATCGCAAAAATATTTAATTACTTCGGCACTTAGTGTAAGAGTGCCGATGTATTGAAATCTTCACCGAAAAGTCAAAATCTTTGACCACGTTTTTTTTTCACATTTCTCGACGTTTTAGACCATTCTGAGTCGAAATCAGTAAAAAAAATTTTTGCGTCCGTATGTCTGACTGTCTGGGTGTTAACTCTCTAACTCCATTTCTACAGGAGATATCGACTTGCGGTTTTTTGCATATTGTTTTTTATCGTATGCCGAAGAGCTGATTAGATTTTGGGGGTAAACGATTGGGGGTAAGGGGGTAAAAATAGGGTAACACCCCTATTTTTAGCGTTTTCGCATTGTTTTCGAGATATTGGCGTTTAAAGCAGTAAAAGGTTTTTTTAGTATATCTCACATATTTATAACCCGATTTCAAAAACTTATATTTTAAATAAAAGCTCTTTTTAAGCCCTATAAAAAATGTAGTATACAGTTTTTTGCTAGAATATAATGTTTTAAAGATACAGAATTTAAAGTCAAACAAAACACCTAGTTTGAAATTTGCAAACTAGATAGCTCTAGTGTACAATAGTGCCGATGTTTTGACAGGGTGCTTGTAACGTTTTATCTAGTTATTTTCTAAGAACAAATTTATTTCTGAAGTTTTAATGTTTGTATTGTACATTCAGACGGTACGCAAAACTGGTATTTTACGTACATTTTTAACAATTATGTCACCGATTTTTTGCTATTATTAGACCCCTCTCCCTATTTTTACTGGTTCGTCATGTATAACAATTATTGTTGAACAACTTCTACACTAGCTTAAAATAACAAGTATATTTCTTTTTCAATAAACAGGACTTTTTTTTCAGTACTTACCAGATGACCAGACAACTCCATTTTGGGAAGGCGATCCCTGTTCCCATGAGCCTCTTCCCAGTGTAGATTTGCTCACTCCAGAGTTCGAGGTGGTCTGGGCCCCTCCTCCCAATCCCAACTACACGAGAGGCAGGAAAATTATCCTCACTTCAGTTGGAAAAGGTATTTTATTCACAATTATTTGGAAATAGGCTAATTAAATACATACGTAAAAGTTGGAAAATCATTTATGGTTAACTTCTGCTACCTAAAAAGTTTGAAACACCCCATTTCCAACCCTTGGGCGGGAAGGCTCTTGTAGCTAACTTCACGTATTTCCCTTGTCAATAATTTTAATTTATTGACTTGAATTTTATGACAAAACAGTTTAAAATACTTATTTTTATTAAATAACATTACCTACACATTACCTACAATATTTTCGTATGTCCAACGCCCCTTGGCCAGCTAACCTTCCCTCAGAAAATGAAACATTTTCCACCTCGGTATGTAATATACTATTTAATTGTAATCCTAGACGAGAAAGTAGTTTATTGAGGCGATCCATGTCTTGACAGGCGAGACCTGTCGATCCTGGCCACTTCTCAAGACCCAGAAAACCACTTTTCCGGCGGGTTATACAGAGCGGTCTTAACTTTTGAACGAGTTGAGATATCGACTTAGAACTCTTAAATACGACAACTTAAACTACCTTTTAGCATATATTTGATACAGGGGGCATGGGGGATATTTTTGTTAAAGGAAAGGGGGGTCGTGTGATACATAATCTTAAAGTTTATAAAATTCTCCATTTAACTATATATTTTTTAATTTTTTTGAACATATTTTTTTTGGGGTTTAAAATAGGGTTGAAAATGGGTATTTTTGTCAAAATTTCACTAAAAAAATCAAACAATTTTTTAAAACTGTCTAATTTCATGATAAAAAAACGTAAATTATACTTTTAAACTAATTTTAATTGACATAAAAAAAAATTACAAAAAACGCATTTTTTAGCACTAATCAAAACCTTAAAAAATTTAAAATATACTGTCCAATAGAGGCTTTTATTTGCTTTAAAATGATGTATCACACGACCCCCCATTTCCATAAAAAAAATGACAGGGGGTCCACATTTTAAGAGATGAATGTATCAAATATATGCTAAAAGATAGTTTAAGTTGTCTTATTTAAGAGTTCTAAATTTGAAGTAGATATCTCAAATCGTTTAAAAGTTAAGAGGGGGGGGGGGGGGGTGAATTTTGGACCGCTCTATATAGTTTTTTTTAATCCTACATAAAAAATGGTATAAAAAGTACAAAACATTCAAGGTATACAAAAAGTTAGGTAGCAGATCGAGAGACCCAATGAGCATTTGGCGGATATGTCAATTAATGAGAAGTTGTTTTAATATTTCTTCAAATATTTTTACTTGAGAAGGCTTTGAGCTAATTACCTCAATGTCAGCTGAGATTGATCAAATGGGGTAAAAGATTAAAAGATTATTATTCGTCGCGTTCAACGAACTAATAACTCTTCTCTCTAGAATAGGCATTTCATTCGTAAAACCTGACAAAAACGTAGCCAACATATACATTTGTCTGTCTTACTCGCACAGCTTGGTTCTAACAGAGACAACAATAGAGGAAATGCGCCTAATTTCGGATGGTTTCCAAATTTCGGATAGTAGTGTATTTAAGATACTGTCTGCAAAGGTAAACAGAAACCTACTTTTATGGGAAGCCAAAAGTCAAACTAAATCCGTCCTGTAATATGATAACGGTAGAGCTTCTCCCCTTTAAATGGCAGCACAAATCGTTTATATTGCAAATGGCAGTTTTGTGCTCAGTTGCATTATTATGCTTGTTTATTTTATAAATAATCGTTATAAAAGTTCGTGATTCTGTCTTGGGTAAGTTATGATGGTAGTTAAGTTGATCCACTATTCATAATTAAGCAATTTGAAAACGTAAACATTCTACAAATTTCTAATCTAAAAAGCTGAAAGTTGCCTAATTTCGGATAGACCATTTTTGTGCATTTGATTCCCAATTTCGGATATCCGCAAGGTAATTATTATTCAGGATAACCAACCATTAATTATTGTTTTTATAATGATACAACAAACTAAGATAAACAATTTAGAAAAAACGAAAATTACCTAAGATACTAAGATATTCGAAATTGGGAATCTAAAATTATAGTTCCTATAGTATTTCGTAGAAAATCGCTTAATGATTAAATTACGTCTTAAATGTGAAGGAATAACAAGAAACATAAGCAAAGGGATCCAGATCTACTCTTAAAAAAATTTTTTCGGATATGTCCGAAATTAGGAGCCCTTTTTCAAATGCACAAAAATGCGCTGATTTTTTTTAACCGTGTTTTTTGGAAAAAATAAACTGTAATAAAATTGCTTTTATAATAAATCATGGTTCGCTATAATAAGTTGTATCTGGTTATATAAAAAAAATATCAAAAAGTAATACCGAGTATTAAATATTGAATACATTGTAAATGGTATCCGAAATTAGGCGACTTTCCTCTAACAGTTACTGGTAATTGTTATTGTTCAGGCCTGAATATACCTAACAAACCGAGATGTTGGCGATACTTTATATTAACGGTATGCGTATTTTAGAGAGAAGAGTTGTTAGTTCGTTGGTCGCGTTAAGAATTGTTGTTGTTATAGCCGTCGCAATTGCTATAGAATATTGTGCCTCTCACTTGCTCGCATCCTGCCTTACGAAGGGTAAAGTGTAAAGTTGAGAGCGCGCTCGTCTATAGTAATTGCGACGGTTAACAGTTAAAAAATATTAACACAAACATTTTGAAAAATTTTGTTTGTAAAAAATAGTGTATTGTTTTACTAAGAGGAAAAGTGAAGCTTTTTTTTACTAGCCTGTGGAATTTATGGACGACGCGAAGCGGAGTCCGGAAACTACAGACGAATAATAAAAGCACTTTTCATCTGAGTTTGTTTGTTTGTTTGTTTGTTTAACCTCGTACTATTCTACTTAATTAAGCATCCCCTAAGTCCAGGACTTGTGTGGGCTAGTAGTAGAGGGAACCACCGGCTTATACTGACTTTCGAACCAGTTTCTAGGGAGTGTCCGTTTCACTTATCGCCTTCACCAAATTTCAATTATTAATTAATTGAAAAAGGCAAATCGGCGCCAGTGAGAATCGAACTCACGATAGTAGACTTGCTATGCATACGCGCTAGCCACTACGCTATGCCTCCCATAAGAGTGAAACATACTATTTTTTCTTCAAGCATCCTATATATTTTTTTTAAATATTAATTTTTGAATTTAATTTATTCAGTAATAAAGTATGTTTTTTATTAAAATAGGCCAATAAAACCCTTTCGAAATAAACTTAAACTTTCCTTAGCTCATTTAAAATTTTTTTCGTAATCTAAATCGTACACTTTTCGCGATTTCGATGGTAACTTGTCTAATGTAGCATTTGCAATTTCGGAGAGATTTGTAGGTGTATAAACCATATATTCTTCTTCAATCATTTTTAATCAATTTCACACAAGGTTTTTGCACAGAATCTAGAGTCAACCACCTGTTTACATATTAAACAAACAAGTTTGAAGTATGGCTGTCATGAAAGTCAAAGAGTGCTGCCGCCAGTGGTGGTTTTGCTAACTATTTTTTTTTTACGGCGTACAACAATGAACTCATTTTTTTTACTGTAAAAACATAGATCACTTCTACTAGTGTGTTCAGTTATAAAATATGAACATTTTAGTACGCTTGAAGAAAAATGTGCGTTTTTTGGAAAATAAGTTAGTGTTTTTTGAGTAAACATTTTAAAAACTTTTCATATTTTCAGGCATAGTCTGCAAACAACCAGGTCAGCACATCTGCATGCGCACCGGCAGGATTCCAATGTTCTGCGTCGCGGACGCCCTCTTGTGCGACGGCATAGAAAACTGCCCAAAAGGGGCGACCTCTAGTGACGAAAACGAGCTCGTCTGCAACGGCGATCACCTGTTGCACCAGGCCTCCTGGGAACAATTGGCTCAAGAATTCGCCGTGAAGATTTTGAAGAAATTCAAGCCCACTCAGGAAGACATGGTGGCTAATAAAGCAAATAATTGGTTAAATGACGACAGAGAAAAAGAGCTTTTGAATAAAAAAGGACACTGGCACGATTGGGAACACATACAACGGAAAGACCATTATGTTGAAAGTAAGTTTGTCCCACATTTTAATCAAAACATCTAAATTCTTCTTCTCATTTTCCCCCTTGTCCCAGTCCGATTTTAATTCCAACCGAGACCTTTTGGCAGCAAACCTGTGTTCAAAAGTTTAAGCCTGTATCTGAAAGAGTTCTTGAGTTATCGCGGTAACAAAATTTCCCGGACATTTGTTTCAAAGAATGTAAGGTTATCATACAAACCAACATTTTTAACACTAACTTTTTCAAATTTTTATTTTTATGATGCTTCACGACTTTCCAAATCTAAAAATCTTCCATCAAGTTTCTTCAAAAAACCTAATCTTTTTTATTTTTTTGCAGGTTCCACAGAAAAGCCAACAATTTCGAATAAAAAACCCAAAAGTGATTCCTTTTCCGCAATTCTCTCGAAATACGGCCCTTGGGGTTACCTAATGCTGGGCCTTCTCATCTGCGGCTCCGTCTTAATTGTTTGCGGCATCTGGGAGTGCTGCTTCAAAAAACCAAAGGACCTAGGCTCCGCCTCGAACCAAGCCCCGCCCACTACAGTCCTCATCATCAACGGAAATGACGAACATCATCAAATCGCCCCGCCCACTTACGATGATTTAGACGAACCGCCTTCTTATACTACTCTTTTCCCCAATTATAAGGTCGTTCCGAGCAGATCAGGTGCAATAAGACACATTGCTTCCACTCCGGGGTCATTTGGAGCACATTTGGCTTTAGAACCGGACATGTCCCGAACTCAAAATGTCAGTGATTTTAGTGAAAATAACACCTTTTATTCTGCAAGGTCTAATTTCATCGAAAACAATTCTTTAAATAGTGTTAATAATAGTAATACAGCTAATGTAGAAAACCATGTTGCGCAGGTAATTAGAGAAAACGACCCCGACTCTACAAACAGCACACTAGATACTACCAATAGTTCTTTAGACACTTCCAATAGTTCTTTAGATACAACAATTAACTCAATAAATACAACAAATAACTCACCAAATCCTCAAGACTACTCAGTAAATACTACCCTTGTAGGTTATAGTGCAAATAATGATGTAATTGTACCAAATTTTGAAAATATGAGAACAAACTCCACTTTTTATGCTTTAGGATCTTCATTAGTTGAAAACAGTGCTTTAAATATTGTAAATAGTTTAGTTAATGCTGAAAACCATATTGTACCAATAATTAGAGAAAATGACTCTCATTCTATAAATGACTCAATAAATACGACAAACAACTCAATAAATACAAGAGATAACTCAACAAGTACGACGAATAATTCAATAAATATGACAAATAACTCAATAAATACAATAAGTAACTCAATAAATACGACAAATAACTCAACAAATAATACAAATAGCTCAATAAATACTATAAATAGCTCAGTGGATATGAATAACTCAATACAGAGTGGTGGGTTATAGTGCAATCAACGGTGCAATAGTACCAACCAAAGCGTTTGAATGATTTTATACTTTATGACATTTTGTACAATTTTACCTAGAGTTAATTTTATTTGTGATACTTCGACTGAGTTTTAGATTTAACTTGTTTATAGTTTTTTAGGTTAATTTTTATACCATTTGTACCTTAGATGACAAATTAACATATTTTTATAATAAATAATATAAAAAATATTTGTTTTTTCTTTAATCACATAAAAGTGTAAACTTTTTTATCTAGAGTCCAAGATAATTCTAAAGGCAAACATTTAAGGGGACTTTTTTTTGTTTTAATAACCTGATCACGGTTCACGGTTTTCATCAATTTTAAATCAAAAATTAAACTATCGGCCGAACCGCTTTTTAATCGCAAAAAGGGGCCACGTAACCACGTAAAAAAGTTTAAATAAATTTGAACAAAAATTTAATTTTCTTGTTCATTAATTGAAAATAAAAGACGGTTTAATCTAAAAATACAATAATAAATAAATAATATATTTTTTTTACTTCTAGCTTTAGAACATACCATTTTTTATCATGTTTTCAGACTGTGAAATCAATTTTCTTCACCTATAGCAATAATATTTTTTTTTCACTACCAGCCTAAATGCACATCTTTATTACTGTTCTTTTCATTGGTAGAAATATTATTTCTCTACCTATGACGTCAGAGGTTCTAAAAATAATGAAATTACACCATGGTTAATAATGAATTTTTATTCAGCTGTTTTGGCATCTGACGTTTCACTTAATTATTAAATCACATTGCTATTTACAAGTGTCTTTAGGCACCAAATTTATTTATTGCATGATAAATTAAAAAATATTAACTAAATTAGCACCTATAAAAAATGTTTTACAAAAAAACACTTCAAAAAGTGAAAATCATTGGTCCATCATATTCAACCATAGATTATACAACCCATATATTACCGTAAGGATCATAGATTACTAGAGGTACAATAGATTCTCCCTCGCAGTTTTCGCCTGTCCCCTTATTTCTGGGTTAGTACCAGAACCATCACTTTGCATTTCACTTTCCATTTTTATATATTTTATTACACTTAACACGGAAACACTTTCTAACTTAATAATTTTAGCAGATCACCAGAAAATTTCTGCCACAAATGTCAAGTTATTCATTTGTTTTTTTAATGGCCGCGAACGGCCAGCGTGATATTTTAAATTTATAAGCTTTTTCATTAAATTTTAGTAAAATAAATAAATAAATAGCTAATTAATTGTACTGGTAGTGAAAAAAATACTATATTTTCCACGTGAGTGAAGATTTAACATTTTAGACCGCGTCTTGCGGGCTTCGCGCTAGCGCGCTCATCCCGCAATTTGACGCAGGTCAAAAATGTTAAACTTCTCTCACTTGGTAAATAATATACTATTTTTCTTCTAGTAGGAGTAAATGTTATAAACAATTGATTTCTGTCACTTTAGATGTTTCAGTTCTTTGTGCAATTTTTACTAATTAAACCCACGAAAATAGCTTTAAATAACTTTCTATTTATTAAATATAATTAGTTATTATTATTACCAATTAATATAATCAATAATTAGCTAAATATTATGACAAAATTAAAAAAAAAACTAAATTTTTTAAACGTCATTTCAAAGTATTTATTTAAGCAAATGTCATTGATCAAGGCTACTTGATTTTTATGAAATTTCAAGAAATATAATTTCTGTTCAAAATTTATTTTTTATTTGAATAAAAATAGTTAAATAGTACTAGTAGAGAAAAAACTAATATATAAACTACGGTAGAGAAGACTATTATAGCCTCACACTCTTTAATACGCTCGGCTATAAAAAATGTCTTCTCTACCTTGGTATATAATTACTATTTTTTAATATTTAAATTTTTAAAAAATTTCGAATTTTAATTTTGTTTTTTTAATTTTTGTATAATTTTATATTAAAACGTCTTTTGTTTTCAATTGATAAGTAAGAGAATATCTTTTGTTGTTCAAATTGACGTATTTATCAAAATTTATGGAGGTCACGTGATTTTTTTTTGCGATTAAAAAACGTTTCGCTTGATAGATTATTTTAATTTTTTTTTAATCGATATTTACGTACAAAGAAATACAAAAAAACTGAGTGTTTCGAAAGTCGAACTATAAGTGAACAACGGCGAACCGTGTGATATGACAGTATTTTTGATCGCTGAATCCAAAGTAGGCGCAAAATAGGTCTGTATTTCGGGAAAAACAACAAAATTCCAATTTTCGGCATTTTTCGGCAGTTTTCTTAAAAATCTGGGAAATTCTGCGCTCATATTTGGATTCAGCAGCCCAAAAATGTATGGGAAAATACATATCGCATTTCTGTTGACTAACTAAGGTTTTTAAATGTTAGTACATACTTAATTTTAAATTGATTTTCCATGTTCAATAAATTAATTATATTTATTACAATCTTTTATTATATACATATACAAAACATATAAAAAATATATACAAATTTGTTTGGCAAATGCATAACACATTATTTATACCACCACAATGTAATTGTAACTTAAAAAATAATTTATCACTTGTCAAAATAAATAATTATTTTTTCTATTTTGCGACTTTTATAAGCTCATAATCACACGCATTTTGCGTGTTCTTATAGGCCCATAAGAGGTCTCTACTTTTTGTTCTTTTGGGTTGGCAACAGACCTGGCCTATCGCTTGACGTTTTCCGTGCAAATGTCAATGTCGCTTTAAAGTTGAATTTTCTACAAAATTTTGTGTTTAGGTTATTTTTACCGTGTTAAAATTGTGGCTTGGTTAATTGCAGTAAAAAAAGAGAAGAGATGACTATAAAATATATCAAAATATCATTTATTCTTAGAATTTTAATGCCAATCCAAAACAAAAATCCCTAAATCAGTCATCAATTTAAATGTAAGTTTTTTAAATTTTAGAGCAAAATAGAAAAAATTGTATAAAGCACTCGTTTCATAACACGTTTTTAGCGCACTAGTACTTTAGAAAACTCACCGCAAGCGGCTCGTTTTCTAAACTTGTACTCTTGCGCTAAAAACGTATGTTATGAAACTAGTACTTTAATATACTATTATTATTATTAAATTAAACTTTTTGCAGTCAAATAAAAATAGATTGTATCTGTCAGATAGCCTAACTCTAAAAAATAAAAACTAAAAATATTTACCGAAAATAAAATTTATATAAGGCCTAATTAAAATTATGTAAGTAAACATAAAAATTTAATTACTATAAAAAATATTTAATAAAAACCAATTATAAAGTAAATAAGTAATAATAAAACATGAGATAAAACAAGCCGTGAAGATATGTAATAAAACTTCCCAAATACTTTTTTTTTGTTTTTTTTTTGAAAATTGAAACATTTTTGAAAAAAAAAATCAAATTAAAAAAAATATTTTAAAAATGATAGTTTTTTTATTTCTAAGCCCCAATAACTTTTTTGTTTTTGGGGGGATTACTTTCAAAATTGGTAGAATTGATCCTTATAATAAAAGTAATTTTTCCTGAAAAAGTTACGTTAATGGAAATTTTCTTTCATATTTTTTTGATTTTTTAAAAGTTTTTACCCCTCATAACTTTTTTGTTTTTGGGGGGATTACTTTCAATAAGAATAGGGATCTTGCCCTCGCAGAACTTGAATTTTCCTGAAAATTTCAAGTCAATCGGATTATTCGTTCTTGAGCTATCGTCTTCATAAAAACGTGACATCGGACGGACGGACGGACATTTTCAAAGTTTCTTATTTTTTCATGAAACAAATTTATATCCAAGAAATTTTTTTCTAGGAAGATTTTTGAAAATTTAGGGAATTTTAAACCACCGCTTGTACTGTGAATAGTATAAGTATAATTACTATAAAAAATATTTAATAAAAACTAAAATAATTATAAAAGTATTAGCATTATTATACTCCCCGCAGCTTCACAGCAGAATAGTATTTTACGTTAACTTCGCCCCCAGAAAACACAAAAAAATATTATACAGGGTGTTTCATTTAAACTCCCACGCACACTAATCTTGAATACGAATTAAGTTTTAGTGACTTGCCAACGCAAGACAAGACTTAATCCTGCTAGTAGGAGGTATACACATCATTAACAGTAGAATCTGAGGTGCTCGGTTTCGGAAGATCGACTTTTTCCCTTACAAATGAGCATAGCGGACTTAATAAAACTTTATTTTATACTGTTTTAGAACATTCTATATAAATTTTGGTCACAGATTTAAAATCCGTTAAAATAAATGGTCTATCAATTCTCAATTCAGAAAAAATTGTTGCAGATGTATTTGTTAGGTCATTTTCTAAAAAAAATGTGTCAGAACAATTATTCAGTAATAATAAGTGTTTGAAAAATAATTTGTCATTAATCGATACACTAATATGCATATTTTTTGAGAAAATAAGATGCAAAAAAATCTCAGTGATACTTTTTCCGAAATGGAAATCAGTAGACCGTTTCTGTGAATGGATTTAAATTCTCTGTATCTAAATTTATATAGAATAAGCTAAAACAGTATAAAACGAAGAACTATTAAGTGGACTGTGGTCATTTCTGATGGAAAAAGTCCATTATCTTCTGAAACCGCGCACCTCAGATATGACTGTCGATTTTGTAATGTGTAGACTTCCTACTAACAGGACTAACTGTTGGTTTGCGTTGGCAAGTCATTAAAACTTAATTTGTATTCAAGATTAGCGTGCACGGCCGCTTATTGAAAAACTAAGAGATATTTAAGATGTATAAAAAACGTGGTATACCCTATAAAAAAATTCAGATTCAGACGGATAAAAAATAAAATATTTTTAACCCGTTTGAATTAGTTTAAATTATTTCTTTTTGTAGCAAATAATCAATAATAATCCGTTTCAATCCGTTTCAATTAGTTAACCTGTTTTAATTTGCATTTGCTATTTGAACTTAATTCGTTTTAATTTGAATATGAGGAATATCATGTTTTAATTCGTTTCTATTCGCATATGTGGAATATTATTTTTAATTAGATACTATTTGCAAATGCGTAAAATGTTTTAATTCGTTTCTATTCGCATATGCGTAATATTATTTTCAAATAGATACTATTTGCCAATGCGCATCCGATTTAATTCGTTTCTATTTGCATATGCGGAATATCATTTTTAATTAGATACTATTTGCAAAAGCTTAACATGTTTTAATTCGTTTCTATTCGCATATGCAGAATAACATTTTCAATTAGCAACTATTTGCAAATGCGTATCTGATTTAACCCGTTTTAATCCGTTTTTTTTATTGAAAAGTGATTTTTAATTAGAATTTGCGAATTGATTCGGATTCAAACAGATTTAAAAATTTTTTTTTTAATCAGTTTTTATTCGCAAATGCGTATTAAAATGTTGAATTGCTTCTCACCGACGTTTGCATACAAAAGTCGATATAAGCTTATCTAGATGTATGTAAAGAAAATTACCAAAAGGAAACTGTATACACATTATATGATTTTCAATGGAAAGGATGCTTTGCTGCGGCCGCGGGCTTCTTTAGACCACAGACTAGGCACCTTTTTATGCTATATATTCCTACATATAGCATAAAGGCTCAACAGATGCTAAGACCTTCTAATTTCACATATCTAACTGTTTGAACTTGTTTGAATCCGTTTTTTTTTATTCGGATCAAACATATTGAAAATATTCGCAAATGCGATTCCAAAAACGGATTGAAACAAATTCAAACAGTTAGATTTTATTTTTAATTTGTTTGAATCCAAAAATTTTTTATAGGGTAGATATAATTTTTGACTAAACTATACATAAACTATGTCCCATGGTACAAGCGTTGCGATGCTAAAAATATTTTTTTGGCGGCTGGAATGTTGAAAGATAATTTATTTTTTCGAAACAATGGCCAATTCAAAGATTTTTTTGCCATTAGAATAAAATTGATATCTCTACGGTTTTCCCAGATATTTCACATTTTGAGCATCAATAATATTTAATTTTTTCAGAAGTAATTACTTGTATTAAAAGAAAAAAAAATCCCAAAAAAAAAATAAAAAGCAAAGGTGTCAAAAAAATAAAAATTACAGATGTCCCAATCAAAAAAAAAAACTACTTCCAACTGCGAGGAGTATACTATAAAATTCGAAGCATTCTATATGTTCACGGCTTGTTATTAAAATAGATATAATAATATCAGACCTTGTTTGTTTGTTTTTCGATAATACAACAAATCGAGAAAATCCCAAAATAATATTTCTCTGAAACAGTAATTTAAAATTAATTAGTAATTAGTAAAATAATACTAGAACGGATTACTCACATATCGACTCATCATTTTAAAAATATCGTTTCTTAAATATGCCATCTTCATAGTTAGTTGTCTCAAAATGTTTTCATTATTGACCGTCGTCAATAAACAATGCTTAACAACGGTCAATAATAAATGAGTTTACTGATTTTATTGGTTGCCAAGGTAAACTCTTATTTTTAGTGTTTTTTGGTTATAATTAGATTAATTATTATTGGACTTTTATTAATTTAGCGCTTAAGCTACGGTTTCCTCCAAAATTCGCAGTCGCTGACGACTGCGACCAGTTCGTTACGACCCTACCTGTCTTCCTCGGTCTCGCTAGTCGCGAGTCGCCATTCTGTTTGCTGGCCATTTTATAAACAGCTGTTTTCTTGTTTGCGAGTTTAGCATTTCATTCAGTATAAATATCTTTCAAAAGTAGGTTCTTTTAATGTTTCTGAATAATCAAGCTGAAGAAGAGAATCTCCTCCTCTTATTAACGTTACATCATTAAGAAATACACTGCCCAGTAAAAGAGCTTTCCCATTTTACACCTCCGCGCGTAAAATGGATTTTTTATTTACTTTTAGCTACGTTAAAAATATACCAATTTTCACGAAAACTACGCCCCGCCTCTTAGGGGGTGCAGTTAGAACTTTTTTATTATCAGATTCACTTTCAGCAACCTCAAAACCCCCAATATACCAGTTTTCACGAAAACTACCCCCAACCCCTCAGGGGGTGAAATTAGAAAAAAAAATATTATCAGATTCATTCAAGCCCAAAAACCCCTATATACCAATTTTGACGAAAATATTGAAAATATTTAAAAATATTTACCCCCTTAGCCCCTCGGGGGTGGACTTAGAAACAAATTATTATCAGATTCAATTTCAGAAACCTCAAAAACCCCTATATAGAAATTTTCAAATTTTCCTAAAAAAAAAATATTTTTCCCCCCTTGCCGCACCCCAATGTTCACTAAAAAGAATCCCGAGCTAGAACTTTTGGTAACATACCCGTATGTCAAATTTCAAGTCAAAGCGTTCTTAAGTTATCGTGCCCACAAGATTTCCCGGACAGACCGATCGATCGACCGATCGACAATATTATTTTTTTGCTTGAAATTGATTTATATCGACGTACAACGCCGTGAAACACAAAAATACGCAAAAAAAAATTGAAAATTTTCGCACGAAATTTGAAAATTTTCAAAATGGGTAAAAGTTGATGAGATGTTTCGGCTGAGAGAGGTGAAGGGATTTCAAGCAGTTCTAATTCAGTGAAACAATGAAAGACACAAGTGCAAAAAAAATGTTTCACCGTCAAATTCGTGACGAATTGGTCGTGCCTCTGCTCCCGGAGCGGTCAAGCGACCGACGTCCAAACGAACGGCGACCAGTAGTTAGTAGTAACGACTCGGTAGCAGCTAGGAAAACAGGGACATTTAAAATGCATTGGAGATGTCTTAACGACTCGGTCGCGGCTACCCGGTCGCAGCCGTCAGCGACTGCGAATTTTGGAGGAAACCGTAGCTTTGAATAAAACGTTTTTTTAACTGCTTAAAAAAATTATGAACATTTTTTTTTTAATTACAACCTTTAAAGAGACGAGTCAATACGTATACCAGTATAGTATAGTATATTCTATAACTAGTATGGAATAGACAATATTCCGCGCGAGCGGAAAGTTTGTCATACGAGCCGGCAAGCGAGTATGACGGTCCCGCGAGCGCGGAATGACTATTCCATACGTGTTGTAGACTATACTTTTTCTTCGACTGCAAATATGAAACACTGTATGGCTTTAAACTACTGACAAGGTTAATAACAATGTTTTTTGTTACTCGACATTTTAAATGCAACAAAACACATATTTTTAAATAAAGCAATAATTGTTATTTAATAATTTTATCAAATCAGTACTTAAAAAAGATTTTTATTTAATTTTAGCACACATTTACAAATTATAATGCAAAAATTGAAGCTTATGTCAGATTGTTGTGACAGATATCAGGTTTAAATATTTAACAATAGATGGAGAAGTTTTAATTTTTTGAACTAAATTAATAAAAAACTCGTCAAATATTAAGAAAAACTAATAAACTTTATGTAATTTTAAAGCAAAACTTTAAATTGCATTAAATTATTCAATATTTCATGGTAAAATGTATATATTTTTTCTAATTTTGCTTGAGTTTTCTTTAATTTTATAAACAAGAGATGGCACTACATGTGCTCATTCTAACACTTGATACGGAATATTCATACCGTATCTAGAGCTAGAATGGATTCATTCTGTGTTTGAAAAGTGTGTGTATTTGGTTACATTCTAAAGCAGTCGTAGAAAAAATTACTACTGGTAATCATACCCATATAGTAAATTACTATTAGTAATAAAATCTACAATGACATTGTTTACAAAAGGTATATCAATACTTTATAATCATGGTCCGTAAAATTGATCTATTAGTAATACTTGCAATTGTATATATTATTAGTAATACTTATACCTAATCAACAGAAATTTTAGATTTTTACTTTCTCATAAAATAAAGTATTGTGATGAAAAAAAAAACATTTTTTTTTTTTGATTAAATCACCTTATTATATTATTTACAGCGCCTGCGCTAGAATAATATACGTAGTTTCGAATTTTTCAAAATCGCCAAAAAACGTTCTAGACAAAAAAATTCTTGGATACAAATGTGTTTCATGAAAAAATAAGAAACTTTGAAAATGTCCGTCTGTCCGTCCGTCCGTCAGTCCGTCCGTTTGTCCATCTGTCCGTCCCTCCGATTTCACGATTTTTGTGGACACGATAACTCAAGAACAAATTATCCGATCGACTCGAAATTTTCAGAAAAAAACAAGTTCTATGAAGGGAAGATCCCTATTCTTTTATAATGACATAATGGGCAACTTTCTGTTAACTATTCTTAAGTTTTTGATAATTTGTCGAATTTTAAAACAAAAAGTATTAGACAGTATAGTTCTTAGTAGTAAGGTTAGTGATAATAATATTTGTGCTTGTATCATAAGATCTACAGTTTAACGAGGTATCCGACCCTATTTAACTGCCACATGTGTATTATGATTTTCATATTTTTGGCAAATACGCTTGTACTTTTTATTTAAAATTTTCTTTCAATTACAATTTTCAACATTTTAATAAAATATCTAAACATTATAAATGAAAGAAAATTTTCAGGCTCAGCAAAAGTTAAACTGACCAGAAAAATACTCAAATAATTAAATAATGGGGATCTTTACAACTAGCTAAAAAGTGACGGGTATGTTTACCCTGTCTCGGTCTTTTTTTAATAAAATTATCAGTAGTAATATCATAAGTGCATGTTGAATTATCGATAATTTTTTTACTGTATTAATAAAATATTTAGCTTGGCAATTGTTTGAGTGCATTTTCCGCGTTACAAAATTCCGAGACAGCAGGTCGAGGAATTTTGACGAAAAATGCACGAAAACAATTTCCTTAACCAAAATGTTTTTTTATATACAGTAAAAAAAATATCGATAATGCAACATGCACGAATGGTATTTTGAAAGACTATTTCACAAACAAAATAAGGAAGTATATAATATGTTTAATGTTGTTTCATATTTAAAAAACTAAACAACAATATTACTTTACAACTATAATTAAAATTTTAAATCTCAAATTTGCCGCGCTTTTTAAATCCACGATGTTCACTTGTTCGCGAATGTTGCCAAGTCTAAACTTTGCTTGAGGGATATTTTATGCTTCAGATTATTCCAATAAAATAGTTGTTATCATATATTTTAGCATTTAAATAAAGATCATTGCTGTTTTTGTTTAAAAAGTTTAGTTTTCAACTGAAAAAATAAAATAACGGGTGTTCCACCCGTAAAAAAACAATTTACGATCAGTTTCTAATAAAGGTTGGCAACGCTCTACTGGTAACAGCGCAGTCATTTCGACACTCCCAAGCAACAAGGATGTAACTCAAGTTAGACCCATTTTGAGTTATACTCATAGATGCCTTGAAAAAAGACACACATGGTGGTACTACTCAGGTTTCTCCACAGGCCACTTTAAGCAAAAGTTTACTTAAAATCACTAAAGTAAGAAATTCTAAACTTGAATATTATCAGAAATAAACAGTAAATAAACAATAAATAGTTAAACAGTTAAATAGAGAATTTTATAAGCTTTAAACCCACTCTTAAATAACAAAAAAAATATTTTAGAAATTTAGCTGTCGTGAAAAATGACAATATATGAGTTACGGCTTTGTTGCTTGGGGGTATCGCTTTGAAGTTTTGATTTCCGTCATTTAAAAGAAGTAAATTATTTACTTCTTTACTGTAAATATATTTTTAATAAATCAGTGTTTAAATTAGTTTTGAGTGGCCTGTTTTTAATACCAAGATTCAATTAAATAAATTAAAATTTATGAAAGTGCATAAAATATAATATATTATCTGTAATTAATTAGGGTTTATACCTAGGATGTTTTGGTAATAAAATAAGCATTCACATTGCTTATCAATAAAAATAAATCAACTAAAGGTAAGCTTCACAAATTAAAAACACATTTTGCAAAAATATAACATTTATTAAGATGTCAGTAACTGTCAGTTTCTTGTTTCCATAGTAACCAAGTGATAATTGCACATGTGCAAAAATTATCAGATTCATTTTGATCTGATTGGTCAAGAAACTAAAAATGCAAGATTTTGATTGGCCTATATATTGTTTGTGAAATAGTCTCAATAAAAAAATAATTTATACAGCCTGTTCCAGAACTCGCGTACCGAAATTTAAGAGGTGATTCTACATCCAAAAATATGAAAAAAAGTTTCTATAAAGGTTGGTACGGAAATGAGCCCTAAGGGAGCTACGGCCCTTCGAAGATGACGTATTGAATGGGGAACAAAAAAAAGCACCAATAAAATTTTAATGCTGCAGGGTGATTCTTCATTTAAAACTGAGCAAAAAAGTATTATACACCAAAACAACTAAATTTAATATTAAAGGAGTAATAGCCTTTTAAAAAGTAACGTTTTTGGTGGCACAAAATGTTACTTCCTCTTAATTGCATTTTTTTTTTTGATAACGGTTGCTCCTACAGTGTTACACTATATGATATTTTATATGTATTCTTACTCTAGAAATCTATATTTTTTACAACAAATCCAAAAAACATACACATAGAAAAGTTTGGGGCAAAAATGTTTTAAGCCTCATATATTTTGTCCGTCTGGGCACGCCTCTGGATAAATTAAAAAAATAAATTAACATAAACTTATTGCCCTTATTAATACTAGTATACATGCAAAAGCTCGCCGCTCTAGCTTAAACGGTACCCGAGTTATTAATTAAAAACCTTATTTTTATTACAATTTTAAAGGGCCCTAGATCCCTTAGGGCTCATTTCCGGACCAACCTTTATAGGAACTTTTTTTATATTTTTGGATCTAGAATCACCTCTTAAATTTTGGCATGCCAGTTATGGATCACCCTGTATTAAAAATTAATTTTTTATGTAAACTATTTTTATTTACAATTGATTTTGTGGTTATAACCACAAAGGTGGAGCAATGCAAATAAATATTAAAATATTAAATTATCTGTGACAATATCACTTAAAATATTTTAAAATTTTAGATTCAAAATAAACGCAATTTGAAAATCTCGATTTTTTTACGTTGTTGTGTTATTTACAAAAGAATGTCACTTGTACTAAAAGAATTACTTAAGTTAAATAATTATTATTTCATAATATGTCAAATTATTTATTCCAGAACTTTTTTTTTAAACATTCTGAATAAAAAAAATTGACAGTTTTGTTAACCTCACTTTTGCATTTATTTTGTTACTCTGGTGACCTAGTCTTTATTTTTTGTCTCTCTTGGACACAATTGTTTAATTAAGGGCAGAGATTCTTTCTCATTCTAATCTGTCTGTAAAGTTGCCTATACTTGTAAAAAATTAAATGATAAAATACTACCTGTGGGGGTCGGTGGGTTCGGGAAAAAGGCTGTCGTAAGAGGGGGGCAAGTCTTTGTCTGCCTCGGGGGCTGTTGCGATGACGTTTGCGGTGGTGGTGGCCAGGCGGGCGCCCGTTTGCTCGTTCATCTCCATCACTCGAGACTGAAATGTTTAAATTATTTCTGAAATACCAAAATATGGCAAAACAATTTCAAATTCTAAATTCAAAATTTTCGAAAAAAAAAATATATTGAAAAATATTTATTTTACACGTTTTTATCTATTCACTGTGGGAACGTTTAAGTATTACGTAACGCAAATTGTACCAAAATTCATACACTTCATACCCCGGTTCTCGCGTTATTAAAGATTAGGGAACGTTCAACTATTACGTAACGCAAATTTTGATAATTTTGGACCCCCCCCCCCTGTAACGCTCTATTCCTATACCATTAACATGGGCGTAACACTCCAAAATGACCCCCCCCTAGGAGCGTTACGTAATACTTGAACGTTCCCTTATAGAGATTTCATATTTTGGCTACACCCCCTAATAGGGGGTATGTTAGGGGGGTAGCCAAAATATGAAATCTCTACAGCCTTGAATAAGGCGAGAACCGAGGTATGAAGTGTATAAATTTTGGTACATTTTGCGTTACGTAATACTTGAACGTTCCCTGTAGGGTTTTAGCGTTTTAATTTTTCTTTTCGACAAACCAAAATTTTTCTTTATGAATCGATTAGGAACAATTTGGGTGAAAATTAAAAAAATCTATCTGGCGCTTTTTTTTTATTTGATTTTTTTGTATATTTTTAATGTATAAATTTGGAATATCTATGCTGGAGTTGAAGAATCCAAGAAAATAGGACATGTTGCATCTCATTTTAAAGGATTTTTCATGCCGAATACAATGATAACACAGGTTTACAAAAAAAAGTCAGGACTATTTGACCGGACCATGGTATTCCTAGATATTTTGGCGCCCTGAATCAGATCCCGGGGTCAGTTTTGCCCCAGCACGTCAGGAAAACGAGATTTTAGGTCATTTGAGGTCAAAATAGTGATTTTTTGGGAGCGGCCCCTGGACAATATCTCAAGCGACCTGTTAACTTCACGGGTAACTGTGTAGGTCTTAAATACTTTCTGAACGTTGAGATCTTGTCCCGGGGCCGCTCCCAAAAAATCACCATTTTGACCTCCAAATTACCTTGAAATCTCGTTTCCCTGACGTGATGGGGCAAAACTGACCCCGGGATCTGATTCAGGGCGCCAAAATATCTAGGAATACCATGGTCCGGTCAAATAGTCCTGACTGTTTTTTTTGTAAACCTGTGTAATTTGCAATGGAAAATCGGTTTAATGAATCTCGAGATAATGGGGCACAAATAGGTGAATTTTTTAAAATTAGTACTTTTGCAAAAATTTGCATTAAAAAAAAAGTAATGTAGGACATGTAATAGCTCATTTGAAAGCTCTTTTTATGCTGATTATGATGACGTTAAAATTTTCAAATATAGTTGTAATGATACTTACAAGTTAAAAAAGGAAATGTTTTTTTTTTCTACGACTGCTTTAGAATATAAGCAAATACACACACTTTTCAAACATAGAATGAATCTATTCTAGCTCTAGATACGGTATGAATATTCCGTATCAAGTGTTAGAATGAGCACATGTAGTGCTATCTCTTGTTTGTAAAAGTAAAGAAAACTGTAGCAAAATTATATATATATATTTTACCATGAAATATTGAATAATTTAATGAAATTTAAAGTTTTGCGTTAAAATTACATAAAGTTTATTAGTTTTTCTTAATATTTGACCAGTTTTTTATCAATTTAGTTCAAAAAATTAAAACTGTTCCATCTATTGTTAAGTATTTAAACCTGATATCTGTCATAACAATCTGACATAACCTTCAATTTTTGCATTATAATTTGTAAATATGTGCTAAAATTAAATAAAAATCTTTTTTAAGTACTGATTTGATAAAATTATTAAATAACATTAATTGCTTTATTTAAAAATATGTGTTTTGTTGCATTTACAATGTCGAGCCACAAAAAACAATGTTTTTAACCTTGTCCACAGTTTAAAGCCATACAGTGTTTCATATTGGCAGTCAAAGAAAAAGTATAGTCTACAACACGTATGGAATAGTCATTTCGCGCTCGCGGGACCGTCATACTCGCTTGCCGGCTCGTATGACAAACTTTCCGCTCGCGAGGAATATTGTCTATTCCATACTAGTTATAGAATATGAACATATACTTTTTTATTGTCATACGAGCGGGTAGGCGAGTATGACGGTCCCGCGAGCGCGGAATGACTATTCCAAATGTGTTGTAGACTATACTTTTTCTACGACTGCAAATATGAAACACTGTATGGCTTTAAACTGCGGACAAGGTTAAAAACAATGTTTGTGACTTGACATTATAAATGCAACAAAACACATATTTTTAAATAAAGCAATTAATGTTATTTTATAATTTTATCAAATCAGTACTTAAAAAATATTTTTATTTAATTTTAGCACATATTTACAAGTTATAATGCAAAAATTGAAGGTTATGTCACATTGTTGTGACGGATATCTGGTTTAAATATTTAACAATAGATGGGGCAGTTTTAATTTTTTTAACTAACTTGCTACGGAATATTCATACCGTATCTAGAGCTAGAATGGATTCATTCTGTGTTTGAAAAGTGTGTGTATTTGCTTACATTCTAAAGCAGTCGTAGAAAATATACTATTTCGGTAATTGGTACTTACATTCCTATTTGACGCGTCCTGAGGCGTCAGGGTAGGATTGGCAAAATCTTCCGACCAGCAAAATATTTTGTGTCTCCTACAGGACCAGACGCACAAAACGAACACCCCAAACATGATGAACAGGGCAGACACTGAGCCTATCAGTACCTTATTGCCCACGGATTTAGGAGCTACAGGAGGAGTCTAAAAAAGGGGTACTATAGTCACATTAGGTTCATAACACTGGTCTACAAAAAATAAATAAAAATTCTTCTCCAAGGACTGAACCCATCATGTCTTATGTATTGTTGTGTGCTGAAACCGAATTTTCAATTTAAATTTTTTTCTACCGCGTAGATTTCGAATAAATATTGGTTTTTATGGTCAATATACCGTATTTTACATCGGCACTTAGTGCTACTAAGAGTGCCGATATATTGAAATCTTCGCCGAAAAGTCAAAATCTTTGACCACGTTTTTTTCACATTTCTCGACGTTTTAGACCATTCTGAGTCGAAATCAGTAAAAAAAAATTGTGCGTCCATCTGTCTGGGTGTAAACTCTCTAACTCCATTTCTACATGAGATATCGGCTTGCGGTTTTTTGCATATTGTGTCTTATCGTATTCCGAAGACCTGATTAGATTTTGGGGTAAACGATTGGGGGTAAGGGGGTAAAAATAGGGTAAAACTCCTATTTTTAGCGTTTTTTGTTTATAATTAAGGCAATTATTATTGTATTTGGTTAATTTAGCACTTATATAAAAGATAATTGGTCAAAAAATGTTATAAACAACGTTTTCCTAAAACGCATTGTTTTCGAGATATTGGCGTTTAAAGCAGTAAAAGGTTTTTTTAGCATATCTCACATATTTATAACCCGATTTCAAAAAAATATATTTTAAATAAAAGCTCTTTTTAAGCCCTATAAAAAATGTTATATACAGTTTTTTGCTAGAATATAATGTGTTAAAGATACAGAATTTAAAATCAAACAAAACACCTAGTTTGAAAATTGCAAACTAGATGGCTCTAGTGTACAATAGGGCCGATGTTTTGACAGGATGCTTGCAACGTTTCATCTAGTCTTTTTTTAGATTTGTGTAAGCGGGTTTCGAGATTTTAAAAGTTCTCTAGCACCTAAACCATTAATTTTTGGAAGTTGTGTCCTATATAAAATTTTGATCAGTAAGTCAAGAAATATAACATATCCAAAATTCAGCCAAATCTGACGGACATCATCTTTACATAAGGAAGGGAGCGAGGCACTTTACTCGAAATCTACGCGGTAGAAAATTTTTTAAATTGAAAATTCGGCTTCAGCACACAAAAATACATAAGACATGATAGGTTTAGTCCTTGGAGAAGAATTTTAATTTTTTTTGTAGACCAGTGTAATGGACGTTCTTCGCGTCAAAGTTTAGAAGGAAAAGTCCAAACCAAAAACGCATTATTAAACGATTTTTTTTACCATTTGGAAACGAAATGTTGTCCTTTCTAGAAAAAAAATTACATTTTCCCCCCGGGGAAGAAAGGTATACTTTTCTCTCGGCGAAGAAAGGTACTTTCCTTCTGCAGAAGAAAAGTATACTATCCTCCTCAGGGAGGAAAAGTATACTTTAGTTCCAATGCAGAAAAGTAAGCTTCTCATTCTTGGAAGAACATTATTCTTTCTTTACAGGGAAGAAAAGTAAACTTTACTTCATAACAAAAGTTATGTGGAAGAAAAGTATACTTTCCTCCCATGGTAGAAAAGTATACTTTCCTCCCATGGTAGAAAAGAATACTTGTCTACCAGGAAAGAAAAGTATACTTTCCTCACAGGGAATAAAAGTATAATTTCCTCCTGGAGAAGAAAAGTAAGTATCCTACCCAGGGAGGGAAAGTATACTGTCCTTGAAAGATAGAAATGTATACTTCCCCTTCTTGGAATTATAATTTTTTCACAGGGAAACAAAGTATACTTTTCTTCCAGGAAAGAAAAGTACACTTTCCTGACATGGGAGAAAAATATACTTTTCTTTCCTGGAAAAATATACTTCTTTTCCCTGGAATACTTTTCTCCCAGGGATTAAAAGTATACTGTCATTCCAAGGTGAAAATGTATACTTCCCTTTCTTGAAATAATACTTTTTTTTGCAAGAAGAAAAGTATACTTTTCTTCCAGGAAAGAAAAGTACACTTTACTCACAGAGAAGAAAAGTATATTTTTCTCCTAGGGAAGAGAAGTATACTATCCTCTCGGGAAATTAAAGTATACTTTCTATATACACGGTGTATTTGAAATAGGGTCCGAAATTTTAGGGGGTGATTCTACATGAGAAAATATGACATAAAGTTTCTATAAACATATGTCTAAAAATGCGTCGTAAGGAAGCTACGCCCTTTTGAAAGTGGCTAAAAATTCGGTTTTTATTTAATAACTCAGGAACCCTTTAATATATAGTAACGAGGTTTTGCACGTGAACTAATCTTAATAAGGCCCATCTTCGTATATTATTTTCATGTACTTATTTTAAAAAATGGTGCATTTTTAGGAGCCCATAGTTCCCTTAGGATTGATTTTTGGAAGTACCTGTATATGAGGTTTTTTTTCTTAGTTTTTGATGTACATTTACCCTGCGTCATTGAAATTTCGGTTTTCAACATTTTGAATATTTAATTTTTCGTCCTTGTACCGTGAAATTTCACCTTCAAATTATTTTTTCTCGAAACGGTTAGTCCTGCAGTGTTTCAGCAAGAGTACCTCTTTTATGTATTTTAACCTGAGAAATCATATTCCAAAAAATTACAAAAAAGTGAAACAGAAATAAGTTTGGGGCAAAAAACTGATAAGACCCACCCGCTTCGCACGCCCCTGGTTCATTAAAATAACATAAGAAGATGGGCCTTATTAAGATTAGTTCACGTGGAAAACCTCGTAGCTATATCTCAAAGGGTTCCTGAGTTATAAAATAAAAACCGATTTTTTTTAATCATTTTCAAAGAGGCGTAGCTCCCTTACGACGCATTTTTACACGTATATTTCTAGGAACTTTTTGTCATATTTTCTGATGTAGAATTACCCCTTAAAACTTCAGACCCTATTTCAAATACACCATGTATGTGTAAGAAAACAGTTTCTTTTGTATATTTACTTGTGCTAGACATCCCCCTTCGTCGACGCACCCGAAAAACGGGCAGTTTATGTGATGGTCGTTGAAAAAATGTTTATCGATGCACACGTGGTTGTATTCCTCACTGCACGGCTTCAAATCGATTTCGTCGCCTTTGCGCCAACCAGAACAGTCTAAAATAATAAAAAAAATTAAATAACAAATTATACTTTTTCCTACGACCCCCTTTAAAAATTACATTTAGCACACTCTTTTGTTCTTTAGAAAACGTCTCATATCACACTAATTTGATATAATTACATCACCCTAGTTTGATATTTATGTATGTAGGTTTGCCTAATTTTATATACACATTTACGTTGTTAATTCTACCAGTCCTGGCATCGCATTCTTATGTACTGTGCTTGTTATGCGAATCTTTGGATAGGCCCTTTCCAGGAAAACAGTACCGACATCTGTTAAATTTTTGATACACTACGATTTATGCATAATTATGCTATTTATGCGCTCTGTGGTGTAAAACGGGCCGCGTTCCTTACTATCTTGCATAACTGGACATAAAAAATGACAAAAAGTTCCTATAAACATATGTCTAAAAATGCGTCATAAGGGAGCTACGCCCCTTTGAAAGTGGCTAAAAAAATCGGTTTTTATTTAATAACTCAGGAACCCTTTGAGATATATTAACGAGGTTTTGCACGTGAATTAATCCTAATAAGGCTCATCTTTGTATGTAATTTTCACGTACTTATTTAAACCAGGGGTGTGCGAAACGGGGGGGCTTATCAGTTTTTTGTCCCAAACTTTTTTCTGTGTAACTTTTTTGCAGTTTTATTTTTGAAATATGATTCCCCAGGTCAAAATACATAAAAAGGTACTCTTGTTGTAATACTGTAGGATTAACCGTTTTCGAGAAAAATTCATTTGAAGGTGAAATTCCACGGTTCGAGGACGAAAAATTAAATACTAAAATGTTGAAAACCAAAATTTTAATGATGCAGGGCGAATGTACATTAAAAACTAAGAAAAAAACCTCATATACAGGTACTTCCAAAAATCAATCCTAATGGAGCTATGGTCTCCTAAATATGCACCATTTTTAAAGGGCTATGGTAGCTTTAAAAGCGTTTTTTCGACCTACATGTATGGAAACTTTTTTTCTTAGCTTTTGATGTAGAATAACATTGCATCATTAAAGTTTTGGTTTTCGACATTTTAGTATTTAATTTTTCGTCCTCGAACAGGGAAATTTCACCTTCAAATTAACTTTTCTCGAAAACGGTTAATCCTACAGTATTATATCTCAAAGGGTTCCTGAGTTATTAAATAAAAACCGATTTTTTTAGCCAATTTCAAAGGGTCGTAGCTCCCTTATGACGCATTTTTAGACATATGTTTATAGGAACTTTTTGTCATTTTTTATTATGTAGAATCGCCTGTTAAAATTTCCGACCCTATTTCAAATACACCCTGTATTAAGGCAATATTTTACGTGCGTCCTTTTTTGAAGATTAGTGCACTCTTTCAGCTGTTTTTTTACCTTCTTACCTTTATATGAGGTAAAGACAATATCAATATCAAATGGCTCGGACCAATCTTCAGGTACTAGTTTGTCAATATGGATGATGACGTCCAATTCTCCTTTAACATCAACGAAGGCGTTGGAATATGAAATACGGGGATTTTTGTCCGGGTCTTCGTACAACTGGTCCATTATTATTGTTCCGTTGATTTTTCCACAGCTTCTTTGGCCAGTTTCCCCTAGGAAAGAAAAACTAGATGAATAAGTAGTAATATTTTAAATAATTAGCCATGTTGAAGAAAACAGTAGAAGCCCGCAATGCGCTGTCTAAAATGTTAAATCTTCACTCACGTGGAAAATATAGTTTTTTTTTCACTACCAGTACAATTAATTAGCTATTTATTTATTTATTTTACTAAAATTTAATGAAAAAGCTTATAAATTTAAAATATCACGCTGGCCGTTCGCGGTCATTAAAAAAACAAATGAATAACTTGACATTTCTGGCAGAAATTTTCTGGTGATCTGCTAAAATTATTAAGTTAGAAAGTGTTTCCGTGTTAAGTGTAATAAAATATATAAAAATGGAAAGTGAAATGCAAAGTGATGGTTCTGGTACTAACCCAGAAATAAGGGGACAGGCGAAAACTGCGAGGGAGAATCTATTGCCTCAAAAATCAATATATGGGGGTTGTACCTCTAGTAATCTATGATCCTTACGGTAATATATGGGTTGTATAATCTATGGTTGAATATGATGGACCAATAATTTTCACTTTTCCAAGTGTTTTTTGTAAAACATGTTTTATAGGTACTATATGGTTAATATTTTTTAATGTATCATGCAATAATAAATTTGGTGTCTAAAGACACTTGTAAATAGTGATTTAATAATTAAGTGAAACGTCAGATGCCAAAACAGCTGAATAAAAATTCATTATTAACCATGGTGCAATTTCATTATTTTTAGAACCTCTGACGTCATAGGTAGGGAAATAATATTTCTACCAATGAAAAGAACAGTAATAAAGATGTGGTTTTAGGCTGGTAGTGAAAAAAATTATTTACAGAAAATTTTAAGTACATTTTAAATGCACAGAATTTTTATAACACAATACCCCTTTTATGAAATCCTATGTCAATGTTAACGATATTAGACCTATCGATCTACAAAAGTCCTAAAACCTGTAGTGAAAGAGTTTTCTAAATCGAAAATTCTGTTTAAAAGTTATCCTGATAACATTGTATCAAACACTATTTATTATTATTTTGTGCTTTGCTTATTATAAAAATTAGAAAATTTTAAAATAAGAAACTTAATATTTTTTGGGATCGTAGGAAAAATAGTGTACATGACTCGTTGGAAAGTGTATTTCATACACTCGTGGGGTTTCCTCACTCGCCTAGCGGCTCGTTCGTAAACCTTCCCACTCACGTGAAATATGTCACTTTCCACACTAGTTATGTAAAATACTATTTTCTATTTTGCGACTCTTATAAGCTCATAATCACACGCATTTTGCGTGTTCTTATAGGCCCATAAGAGGTCTCTACTTTTTTTCTGTTGGGTTGGCAACACACAAAAGCCTATCTCTTGACGTTTTGCGTGCAAATTTCAATGTCGATTTAAAGTTTAATTTTTTACAAATTTTGTGTTTGGGTTATTTTTTACCGTGTTAAAATTGTGGACTGGTTAATTGCAGTGAAAAAAGAAGAGATGACTGTAAAATATATCAAAATATCATTTGTTCTTAGAATTTTAAACATAGTATAAACTGTAATGCCAACCCAAAACAAAAATCACTAAATCAGTCATTAATTTAAATGTAACTTTTTTAAATTTTAGAGCAAAATAGAAAAAATTGTATAAAGCACTCGTTTCATAACACGTTTTTAGAGCACTAGTACTTTATAAAACTCGCCGCAAGCGGCTCGTTTTCTAAACTTGTACTCGTGCGCTAAAAACGTATGTTATGAAACTAGTACTTTAATATACTAATTTCTGCATATAAGATGCCTCGAAATTTACAAGGCGATATGGCAGATGAGCTAAATATGAATGAACAATTTTACTGAACAGTTTAGTTCAGTTTGTAGCCCTCAACCCAGACAGCACATGATATCTTAAAGACGTCTTTTTTTATCTTAATTATGTCTGTACGCCTAAAGACATCAAAAAAGGATATCTTATGGACTTCTTTTTAGGGATGTTTAAATATATCTGATATCTGATTATGATGTCTATAAGATGTCTTTTAAGTATCGGTACAAGACGTCTTAACTTCGATACTCATCGCTAAAATTAAATTAACCACAATCAACCATTAAAAAAAATTACCATTTTTTTAAAGAACTTTTTTTAAAAAATCTTTTTTTGACAAATTACCTCTTATTCTAATTCTTATTACGCTTTTTGTATCAATACGACCGTACCTAGCAACGTAAATGGGAGGAGGTATTATATTGTAAAGTCTCCTGTGCAAGGCATCAGTAAGGCGTCTTAAAAAAGATGTCTTAAAGACGTTACCTTTTGTAGCATACGACGTCGTTAAGACGTCTTTAAGATGCATATACGGCGAAAACCGACGTTCTTGAATGACGAGCTACGACATCTTTAAGACCTCTTTAAGTCATCTTTGTGCTGCCTGGGAACAAGTTTTGAGGTCCCTAGGGACCTTTGTATTATCCGCAGACCTCCTCATGTCATCGCTGTTTCATTTATAAAGTCCAGGTACAGTTTTAGGGAGTACTTATAGTCTTGTTCGAGTAATCCCTGAAAAATAACCTGCATGAAAACTTACCTTTTCCTTTAAATTCCACATAATCAATACAATCACCAGAATTCCTCTCCTTGCGCAAATTCAAATACTGGATCACAGCAATAACACCTCCATTCATAAAGGATGTTTGAATCTCGAATTTGCAGTGAATGTGGTTCAACCACGTGATCGAATGGTCGTTGAGTCTTTTCTGCGAGACTCGCAAAGCTGATCTCTCTCCCTTCGGTAGTTTTATTTTTCGCTTGGTTACTAGAGAACACAGGTCGTCATCTTCTATAATGTCTACAAAGAAAAAGAAAATATGAGTAAATACTGGTGCAACAATGCTATAACTTCTTCTATAGTTTATTAAAAAAATTGTTTTACTAAGAGTAAAAGTGAAGCTTCTTTTTATTAGTCTGTAGAATTTACGGACGACGCAAAGCGGAGTCCGGAAACTACAGACGAGTTAAAAAAGCACTTTTCCTCTGAGTGAAACATACTATTTTTTCTTCAAGCATCCTATATATTTTTTTTAAATATTATTTTTTGAATTTAATTTATTCAGTAATAAAGTACGTTTTTTTTATTATTAAAATAGGCCAATAAAACCCTTTCGAAATAAACTTAAACCTTCCTTAGCTCATTTTAAATTTTTTTCGTAGGCTAAATCGTAGACTTTTCGCGATTTCGATGGTAACTTGTCTAATGTAGCATTTGCAATTTCGAAGAGATGTGTAGGTGTATAAATCATATATTCTTCTTCAATCATTTTTAATCAATTTCACACAAGGTTTTTGCACAGAATCTCGGGTCAACCACCTGTTTACATAATAAACAAACAAGTTTGAAGTATGGTCATCAAAGTCAAAGAGTGCTGCCGCCAGTGGTGGTTTTGCTAATTAACTTTTTTTTACGGCGTACAACAATGAACTCATTTTTTTACTGTAAAAAAACTTCAAACTAGTGTGTTTAGTTATAAAATATGAACATTTTAGTACGCTTGAAGAAAAAGTATATTCTTTTCTCGTTTTTACTTTATCACAAAAGAAAGTATTGTGATGGAAAAAAATCAATTTTTTTTTGCTAAAATCATCTTAGTCGTCCATAAAATACGTCACGCAAATTGACCAAAATTCATACACAATACCTAGCTCAAAGCGTTCTTAAGTTATCGTGGATACAGACAAACATCATTAGTTTTGTTGCTCATTTTGATTTTTCTCGAGGTTTCAGAAAAAAAATGAGGGGTGGTCCATAAAATACGTCACGCAAATTGACCAAAATTCATACACCTCATACCCCGTTTCTCGCGTTATTAAAGGCTGTAGAGATTTCATATTTTGGCTATCCCCCCCCCATTGACACTGAGCTAATGATCGTGAGTTCAACCTCACTGGCGCCGATTGCCTTTTTCAGTTAATTAATAATTGAAATTTGGCGAAGGTTCGAAAGTCAATTAAAGCCGGTGGTTCACTCTACTACTAGCCCACACAAGTCCTGAACTTAGGGGATGCTTAATTAAGTAGAATAGTACGAGATTAAAAAACAAACATAAACATATTAAAGGCTGTAGAAATTTTATATTTTGGCTACCCTCCGGGGGAGGGGGTATCCAAAATATGAAATCTCTACATCCTTTAATAACGCTAGAAACGGGGTATAAAGTGTATGAATTTTGGTCAATTTGCGTGACATATTTTATGGACCACCCCTTATTTTTTCCTGAAACCTCGAGAAAAATCAAAATAAGCAATAAAAAAATGATGTCTGTCTGTATCCACGATAACTTAAGAACGCTTTGAGCGCGACTTAAAATTTGGTATGCAGATGCATTTTTATATTATCTTGTACAAGTTTGTATCTGAGCAAAATCGGTTGGGGGGGAAGGGGGTAAAAGGGGGGTTACATTTTTGTTTTGGTCGTAGATTTTTATTTACAATAGAAGAAAAATTTAAAAGCCACGTAAAACGGTAAATAAAACTACACAAAAAATGTTATTATCATTTTTTTTCCAGCGCCCCCCCCCCTTACCACCAAAATGCAAAAAATTGTTTCTAGACATAACTTTCTTATTATTCATAATAAAAGAAAAATTTAAAAACCACCTAAAAGGTGAAATAAAATTATACAAAAAATGTTATTGTCATTTTTTTCATGACCCCCGCTTTTCCCAATATGTACCAAAATGTAATAATTTGTTTCTGGGCATAACTTTTTTTATGAGAAAGTATTCTCGCTCATTCGAGACGGCTGTTTTTTTTTTGCTTAAATCATCTTTTTTCCTGAAACGTAAAGAAAAATTAAAATAAGCAACAAAAAAAATAATGTCTGTCTGTCGGTCTGTTTGTATCCACGATAACTTAAGAACGTTTTGAGCTAGCGACTTGAAACTTGGTATGCATATGTATTTTTATACAGCAACAAGTTCGTATTTGTGCAAAACCGGGGGGTAAAAGACGGGTTAAATTTTTGTTTTGGTCCAAATTTTTTTATTATTTACAGTAAAGGCAAAATTTGAAAACCACATTTAACGTTAAATAAAACTACACAAAAACTGTTATAGTTTTTTCCAGCGCAGCCCCTCTTCCCAAAAATTAAAAATATTGTTTCTAGATATAACTTTTCTATTATTTACAATAGAAGAAAAATTTAAAAACCACATTAAAGGTAAAATAAAATAACATAAAAAAACGTATTTATTATTTTTTTCAGCCCCCCCCCCCCTCCCTACTCTCCCCCAAAATTAAAAAAAAAGTTTCTGGACATAATTTTTTATTATTCATAATAGAAGAAAAATTTAAAAACGACATAAAACGTCAAAACTGCACAAAAAATGTTATTATCCTTTTTTCCATGAAACCTCCCCCCTCTCCCCAAATGTAATAATTCGAGGGGCTGACTGCGAGGAAATTTTTGTACAAGCCAAAGGAACTTAGGAGGAACTCTGAAGAACTCTGGAGGAACTCCAAGGACTCTGAGGAACTCTGGAGGAACTCCGAAGGAACTCAAACTCTTTGCAAAAAGGAACTCTTTTGTACAAATTTCAGACGCGGTCAGAAACAATTATTATTTATTACCCATGCGTATTAACGTTTTTATTTTCAAACTAGATGAGCCGTTACAAACACCTGATCAAAATATCCTACCTTTGGGGGCCAATTTTTTATTTTTTTTTTGAAGGGGCGCCAAGTTTGGTAGAAACTGTCAGGGACAAAGCCTTTTCCATGAAGGTATTTTTTGGGCGCCAACTTCTTTTTTTTTGTAGGGGCCCCAAGTTTTGGTTGAAACTGTCAGGGACAAAGCTTTTTTCATGAAGGTATTTTTTTGGGCGCCAATTTCTTTTTTTTTGTAGGGGCGCCAAAGGAGCGTCAGGGACAAAGCTTTTTTTTTGAGGGTCCCTTATTGGCAGTAGTGCTTGCATAGCGGTAATTTCTACGGCTTATTTGCCAAAAATTACCCCTTCCAGAGAGGAACTCTTAAGGAACACAGGAGGAACTCCCAAGGAACTCCGAGGAACTCTGAGGAACTCTTTCCAAAAAGGAACTATTTTTTACAAATTTCAGACTGACTGCGTAATAATTTCACAATAGAAGAAAAATTTAAAAAACTCTTAAAATGTAAAATAAAATTATTGTATCATGTCACATATTAAGTTATAATTATTGACAACCCAAATTTCAATTTTAAAAATTACACAAAAATGATATTATAATTTTTTTCATGAAACCCCTCTCCCCAAAATGTAATAAATTGTTCTAGACATAACTTTTTTTATGAGAAAGTATTCTCGCTCATTCGAGATTTTTTTTAGAAAAAAAGTAAAAAAAACAAGCTGCATTGTATATTGTATTTTTAAGTTAAACTTAATTGGGAAATTTTTAACCGACTTCCAAAAAGGAGGAGGTTATCAATTCGATGTGTGACTTTGTTTTTTTATGTTTGTTCCCGCATAACTTTGGAACAGATGAACGGAATTTGATGAAACTTTTTGCAACTTAAAAAAGGCATTCATGAGGTGGTCTCGTTTCAATTTGACGCTCGGCTAATGCCCGGTAAGCCGGATAATTAAGATAAATCTAATTGTTTTAACGCAATTTCACTTAAAACCGGCTTAATTTGATTCTAATATCAACCAAATTTTTAGAAAATGATCAGATAAGTCGGTGGAAACATCCCACTGAAAATTGTTGGAAGCCAAATGTGGATTTTATAAGAAATTTCCATAAAAAAATAAAGTGGATTATATGGGAAATCGGGAAAAATCTCCCAGTGCGGAAAATGTAGGAACCCAAAAGTTTTTTTTTGTGGACATTGCCGAATGTTGATTTCATAAGAAATTTACGTTTCCCTATGGAAACCCATGAGTTTTTTTTGTGGAAATTTCGGAATGTCGATTTCATAAGAAATTTCCGTTAAAAATTGCGTTTTATGGGAAATTGGAAAAGACTCCCACTGTGGAAAATGTAGGAAAGTTCCCTATGGATTTCATTAGACATTTACGTAAAAAAACACAATGGATTTCATGGGAAATTATTTCCTACTCAAAACCACTGGATTCTTTGTAGGATCCCTGTTGGTTTCCACACAATTATTTTCTTGTAATATTCTCTGATCTGCTAAATTCCTCAACTTTTTTAAACCACTTTTAAAATTGTATGTATATGTATATTAAATGTACATACTAAATTTTATTCTACAATCGAGTCCTTCATTATAATTTATAAAAAATGTTTTTAGCAAATAAAAACTTTTTAGAGACCCATTTGAATGAGCCATAGACACCGAGCCATGGGGGACACCCCCCCAATCATATCAGTAAGGTTTGTAAATTGTAAACAAGTTTGAATAGCACTTTGATTTTTATTGTACATTGCTTAAATTTGCTCTGGATAATGTTGGTCACTGTCACAAGCTCCGACGTTCTTCCCCCCATAGGTGTGACATACTTTATAGATGTCCCCTTATCCATCATATAAAAATATTATACATAGTATAGGAATGTTGCAATTACTCATAATTATGTTTCATTTATAAAAACAAAGTGAAAAAGATGCTACAGGTATTTAAAAACCAATTAATGCACAAAATCTGGTTTAATTATACATTATTAGAATCATACCCAGTGGGTATTACTCAGAATTAATTACCTGTGGGTTAACAGGTCAATTAACCTAATTTATATATACTTACATGTTTTAATAGCTGCAGTTATTTGCACAAAACTAATAACTAGATAAAAAATTATTAAAAAATATAAATTAAAAATTTTCTTCATGTTTTCGCCCTCACGTTTACATTTTCAAATGTCAACAAAGAAACGTCAAATGAATGAAAGTGACAGATTTTACTAGCAGTCCTACCAATTTTTTTACGTTGGCAGCACTCATTGATCATTTATCTATGTGGAACTGGTGCCGTATTTCTAACTTACCGAAGATATCAAAAATTAATTTACCTGGTAGTACCGCTTATTGTACGAAACTTCATAACCTTACGATCTATCAGATTTTTTTGTTAAAAGCCTAACGTTAGAACAACTATTTACAAACAATGCGATTGTCAATATTTGTTTTAAAATTATTAATAATTATAAATTGGAAATGCATCAATTAAATCTTAAAATCCTACTTAAACTATAAAATAATCATTAAAATTGACATTTTGGCATATTAAAAAATGGATTTAACTGTACATCTTGAAAAAAACCGAGATAGGAAAAATGGATTTAAAAAACGAGTTTTTACATTACTATTTAAATACTAATTAAATAAAACCAAATAATTCGCGCTAACATAAATTTTATTAAAAATATAGATGGCAGTATGTGTGACAGCAAAAAAAAGAGGTTTTTTAGCCTGTTTTTCAAACACCTGTAACTTAGATTTCTGGTCATGAATTGTGCAAAAAGCTAGATTTATTGTTCTAGAAGCTACACATCCCTTTAAACAAAGAGGTTTACAAATTCAAAATATTTAAAAAAAACACGTTTTTCTGTAATATGAAACATAAAAAACACGTAAAGGGGCATCACCTTTGGATTTGATGAAATCCACCCCCATAAAGAGGGTTAAACTACCCCAAGCACCAAAAAAAGTAGTAAATCATAAAGTATTTAAGGAAAAATCGAGTTAAAGGGATCCAGCCAGTTATGTTTAATAAAATGTGAGAAAGTTTAGAGTATAACATTCAATTCAAGTACCCATGCCCTTTGTTTAAAAGGATGTTTAGCTTCTAGAACAATAAATCTTGCTTTCTGCACAATCGAAGTTACAGGTGTTTGAAAAACAGGCTAACTTTGCGGTCACTCTTTATGTTTGTATAAATTATATTTTTAATCATCTGTTGAAATTTCTGCGCTGTTTGATGTTGTTTTAAATTGTTTAAAGTTTGTATTATTTATATTCTTAATTTTTTCTTTTGAAATTTCTTCGCTTTTTTTATTAAGTGAGTAAATATTTGTTTTGAGTCTCATATTTCTTCTTCTATAAGCATCAAAGTCTCCCCACTTTTTCTTAAAATTTACTTCTAGATTACCATTTATTCTTTTTAATTCTTTAGTATAATATCCGTTTATAATTTTAGGTTTTTGTTTAATGATTTCAAATTTGTTATCACTACAAGTCTTAATTATTTTTTTAAACATAGCTGCCTTTAAATTATTGTTTTTTCTGAATTGTACACTATGTTTACCATGTTTTCCTGTTACTATTTCGGCACATGTTTCTGAGCTTGTTACATACTTCGGTATTTGTTTTACTTCTTTACTATTATCCAATGTATTTATCGTGTCTTTCGAGTTTTCAACATTCTTTACTTTGCTTTCACAACTATTTTTTGTTAAGGTATCTTGGTTTATTATCGTTTTTAACTTATTATTTAAATCTGTTTCGGTGTTTGAGTCCTTTATAGCTTCATCATCTGTTGTATTGTACTCAATTATTACTAATTCATTATCAACATTTGATACTAAGCTTTCGCCAACACCGTTTTCTCTAGCTTCATTATCCTCTGTTATGTCATCTTGGTTTACTATACCTAATTCATTATTTATTACTGTGACCTCCATAGTTGAATCGTTCTCTCCATTTTCTGATTCTCCAGCTTCACTAATGATTCCTAATAATTTTTTATTTATTACTGTATTTGTTGCTTCACATTCATCATCTGTTAAGTTATACTTGTCTACCATACTTCCTAATTTCGATTTACGAAAGGTTAGAAAATTTCCCATTTCTGCAGTCAAGTGTTTAAGTGATTTCTTTTCTTTTTCAAGTTTTTCGCAACTATGAATTCTTCGATTTAATTTCGCACGAGTTTTTGCATTTGTAATTTTATCCTCCTCAGACATATTTTTTAATTTTAAAGACAACTCATATGCTATGTATGCTTTAAGAATTTCTTTCCTATCAGGAACTTCTTCATTTATATCGAAGATTTCCTCATTTTTATCAGAAACACTTTGATTTGAATTGGCTTCCTCTATTTTAATACCGCTATCATCATTTTCTTCTTTTTTTTGCTTTTCTAACATTTTAGCTCTATATCTTCTTTTGTATTCTCTTTTTTTTGCCCTTCTTGCTTCATGTTCTTCTTCTGTCATGTTTTCCAACTTAATCCTGGCTTTTAGAGCGGCCATTCTTTTCCTTTCGGATGGGGTTAGGGGTACATGAGATCTTTTTTGTTTAATCTTTTGATTGCATACATTTTTTGGCACTTCTGGTTGTAAATTAATATTTTTCTCATTATTTTCGCAACCATTATTGAACACGAGAAATTTATCTAGTTCTATGTTTCCTAAAATATTGCTATTATCTACAATAATAGCCTCTGGTATTATTTGTACTATATCGTAATCTTCATATTCTATTTTAATAAAATCTTTAAAATATTTGCTGTTTTCAGTTACGGTCTCGTTTTGATTCTCTGTTTCATGCTCAGTGTGGTTTTCAGTTTCCATTTCCTGCAAAACAAATTTTTTAGTTGACCATATTCAAAAGTACCATGTGTTTAATTTTCGATTAGATATAGGAATTGGTAACAGTCGAGACAACACACGGGAAGAAACCTACGTCGACAGGGAGAGGTAAATGCAAAAAAAACTTTTAAAGCAATAAAATTATTTTGATATTTTTTTTATTATATTTTAGTTTAAAATATAGAAGTGTTGCTTACCGCCCATATGTCAAAGAGCGACAAACAACCACGACATAAAAGACACATTCAGAGCCTTGCATAACTAGCATAATACATAACAATAAAATGCCGTTGATTGGATTGATGTGACGTCATGTACAGGCTTATAACGTTCGCATAAGAGCCTGTCGATGTGCCCTTAGGGAACGTTCAAGTATTACGTAACGATCCTAGGGGGGTTCATTTTGGAGTGTTACGCCCATGTTAATGGTATAGGAAAATAGCATTACAAGGGGAGGGTGGGGGTCCAAAATGATCAAAATTTGCGTTACGTAATACTTGAACGATCCCTTAGGTGTAGCTCAACAAAAAATCGTATTTACTTTTTCCCTATTCCCTAAAATAAGATATTTTTTAACGGGTTTAATGATTTAATTGTCAGAGGGTCTGGGCCTAAATCTCCTGTTCAAAGATCAGTTGGTTACAGACCCTGTAACCAACTTGGATTTCGTTTATTTGTTGAATTAGGTATCTATTAAGTTTAGAAGTTTTAAATTATAATATATTAAAATTTAATTATGTTTATATTTTAGTAGGTATACCTATACTGCCCTACTAATCTAGAAAGCAGTAACTTCTTCTTCTTCTTCTTGTTATAATTTTTGGCGTAGTTTTTTCAACATTTCCGCCACATACTTGGGTTACTTAATTTCATTGGCTAAAAAGGTAGTGAGAGCGTAATTTGAAAATTGGTAACTATACTACTATAAGGTAAGTCGATATCTAGAACTAATTAGAAAGCAGGTGCAAGAAGATGGAATCAAGCATAGAAGGTAGTAAGCATATGAGAATCTATACGAAGGAAGGAAACTATCTAAGAAGCCAACTAACTATATGTTCATACCTATTTTTGATAAAAATTTCAGGATGGCATTTGCAATATAACTATCAGCAGTAACTCCATTTGTCAATACCAGAGTTTTCAAAATATTACATCATTGACGTGAAAACGTCGATGTGCGATAAATGCTTTCTAGCTTAGTAGTGCAGTATATAGGTATAGGCATATATGCCTAATGTAAGGTACCTTTTCTCGAGGTTTATTAATTCTTGCTTTTTTAAGGCTGTCATTTTGTCCATAATACAAAAATATTTAACAAAAGGTAATAATTATATTTATTAATATTTAAGTTAAAAGACATTTTTCTAGTTAATTAAACATTATATTGAAAATTTATATAAAACGTCCTCCTATAGGGGGGGGGGGTTTTCCAAAAGGTGAAGTCATTTTTTTCTATTTTATAGGGGGGTCAACACAAAAGTGACGAAAGGTGACGAAGGGGGAAGGGTCAAAAATTGATCAAAAAGAGGTGACGTCATTTTTGAACAGCCCCTAATTTAGATTATCTAAACCAAAACAACATAATCTATAACCACACTACTATAAAATAATTATATCAAATTATTCTTACCTTACACTAAAGATCGCCACACTGTTACTAAAGAATATAAGAAAATAATATTACATAAAACATATTTACAGGAAAAATTACAACGAAAATAAAAAATACTAAATAAAAAAATTCTCCTCCTCTTCTTCTACAAATTGCTCGGTTTTCTTGGTTTAAGTTGCTAGGGCTATCCAATCATTGCTACGAATCGATATCGCGATCCGTTATTTTAGTTACAAGTGGTCTAAAGCCTTTTGTTTGCCGACGACATGAAATTCTATACCACTATAAACAATTTTTATGACTCTATTCGTTTGCAGGATAATATTGATAAAGTTCAGGAGTGGTGTGAAATAAATGACTTGCACTTAAATATTTCAAAATGTAAAGTACTTTCAGTGACTCGTAAAATTAGCACTTTAGATTTTTTTTATAACATAAACGGAGCAGTTTTATCTAGATGTGACACAATAAGGGACTTAGGCCTAATTATTGATAGCAAGCTCACTTTTAAGGAACACATTCTTAAAATAAAATCTGAGTCAACGCGCATGTTGGGTTTTTTGATGAGAAACTGTAAGCAATTTACAAATATTCAATGTTTAAAAACATTATACTTTGCGTTAGTAAGAAGTAAACTTGAGTATGCTAGCATTATATGGAACCCATACTATGACAGATATATCAATGATATTGAGCGGGTGCAGCGTAAATTTCTTAAATTCTTATGCTTTAGGTTGGATGGTGTGTATCCCGCCCAGGGTATTGGAAATAGTTATTTGTGGTCAAGGTTTGACGTTTTAGGCTTAGAATCTAGAAGATTTAGTACCTCTTGCATTTTCTTATTTAAAATACTTCGCAATGAAATAGATTGTAGCTATATTCTTGGCGAACTACCATTTTGTATACCTAGAATCTCTTCTAGAGGTACGAATTTATTTTATCTGCCAACTGCACGAACAAATGTTAAATATACATCGCCAATTTATAAAATTTGTAATTCATTTAATAAAATACATGCTATATGTGACTATACATTATTAAAATCCTCCAAATTTAAAGAAATTGTCAATAATCACTTAAGGACGGTGTACAATATTTAGTTTTAAGTTTTTCTTTTCTTGTAGACTTGTACTTTGTATTTATATAAGGTTTTTTATAAGATACCCTGTAATTGGTTTTACTGTTGGGTGTTAATTAAATAAATAAAATAAAATAAAATAAAGCAGGGCAGAAAGGCATTAAATGTCATCCCCATTTTTCGTTTCACTTCACTTTACAAAATTGCGAATATCTCTCAAAGAAAATATATCAATCTTTCCACGCGGGGAAATGACATTATGGAAAAGAAGAAGAAGAAGAAAAGTCAAAATTTAAAAAAATGTCAAAAAACGGCGAATTTCTGTTTACTTTCAAGTAAATGAAAAAACAATTATTAAAAAGTTTAGGAAAAGCATTTATATTACTATTATAATGAGTGAGAAAAGTAATTTATCAGAAATAAGGTATTAATCTAGGTGTATAAACTTTGCTGTATGTTATTTTGCTAATTTTATATGATTTTAGCTTAAAACCCTTTAATTTTAAGGAGTTTTTACAAAAATTAGATGAATCTGAGGATGAGGAAGAATTAGAACCAGAACAAGCATCAAACAGTGATTTGGAAATTTCTGTTTTTAAAAGTGAAAGCAACAACAAAGAAAACGAAACTCCAAATACACAAAGCATCGTAAAGTCAGGCAGTCCAAATGTACTGCAGAGTGGATTTAATTTAAAACCTATAATTGAAGTACCAGAGGTGGAACCTATAATTAAAGAACCAGTGGTGGAACCTTTAATGGCTACATGTTTTAAAAGTTCTTGTGAGGAACCAATAGTTGAGGTTAAATCTAGTTTGCCTAAAAGAAAGGTTGAGGTCAAGAATTGTTCTAAAACAAGGTAATCATTTAAAAATTTAAATAATCTTGTGAAAAAAATCTTTGTAATCTATCAACTAAAATTCCTATGAAAACCCTGTAAGGTTATGTGAGATATATCTTCTTCAATTTAAACAGATTTTAGTGGTATTTTAAGGAGTTTTCCATTTAAATGAGTACTCAAATTATACTTGGTTAACTGTCAAATATTCAGGGAGGCTAAAATTGACATTTAACTGAGAATAATCTAATTACATTGGCACTTAGTGCTACTAAGAGTGCCAATGTATTAAAATCTTCGCCGAAAAGTCAAAATCTTTGACCACGTTTTTTTTCACATTTCTCGACGTTTTAGACCATTCTGAGTCGAAATCAGTAAAAAAAATTTTTTCATCTGTCTATCTGTCTGGGTGTAAACTCTCTAACTCCATTTCTACATGAGATATCGACTTGCGGTTTTTTGCATATTGTTTCTTATTGTATTCCAAAAGCTGATTAGATTTTGGGGGTAAACGATTGGGGGTAATGGGGTAAAAATAGGGTAAAACTCCTATTTTTAGCGTTTTTTGTTTATAATTAAGGCAAATATTATTGTATTTGGTTAATTTAGCACTTATATAAAAGATAATTTTAAATTGGTCAAAAAATGTTATAAACAACGTTTCCCCAAAACGCATTGTTTTCGAGATATTGGCGTTTAAAGCAGTAAAAGGTTTTTTTAGCATATCTCACATATTTATAACCCGATTTTAAAAAATTATATTTTAAAAAAAGTTGTTTTTAAGCCCTATAAAAAATGTTATATACAGTTTTTTGCTAGAGTATAATGTTTTAAAGATACAGAATATAAAATCAAACAAAACACCTAGTTTGAAATTTGCAAACTAGATGGCTCTATTGTACAATAGTGCCAATGTTTTAACAGGGTGCTTGCAACGTTTCATCTAGTTTTAAATCTAAACAAGCTGTGAAGATATGTAATGCTACGCATTCCATTATATACTATTTACAGTAAATAGTATATTGCATTTAAAAAAAAAAATAAAAAAAAAACAAAAAAAAAATTATTTTTTTAATTTTCTTTTTCAAAAAAAAAAAAAAAAAATCCAAAATTCTTTTTTAAAAAAGCATTTTTTTAATAATTTAAAAAAATCTTTTTTTTTTTAAACGAAAAATTTTCAAAATTTTTCATTTTTTTATTTTCTTTTTGGGAAAAACAATTTTTTTTTTGAAAATAATAGTTTTTTTTAATTTTTTTTAACACGTTTGGACTCAAATTTACTTGGTTAACTGTCAAATATTCAGGGAGTCTAAAATTGACATTTGACTGAGAATAATCTAATTCTAAATCTAAACAAGCTGTGAAGATATGTAATGCTACGCATTTCATTATATACTATTTACAGTAAATAGTTATTGTATTTAAAAAAAAAATTAAAAAAAAAAATATTATTTTTTTATTTTCTTTTTGCGAAAGACGAAAAATTATTGAAAAAAAAAATCCAGAACAATTTTTTTTCAAAAATACATTTTTTTTATTTTTAATTATTTAAAAGAATCTTTTTTTTTTAAACAAAAAATTTTCAAAATTTTTTATTTACTTTTTGGAAATAAGAATTTTTTTTGAAAATAATAGTTTTTTTATTTTTTTTAACATGTTCGCGACGACGGTGTACCACGTACCACGTCTGCGCGAACCTGTTAAAAAGTTAAATCCCCCATAACTTTTTTGTTTTTAAAAATTAATAGAATATAATAAAAGTAATTTTTCCAGTAAAAGTTACGTTAATTGTATTTCAGCTTGTTTCGATTTTTTTAAAAGTGTATCCCCATAACTTTTTTGTTTTTTGGAGGATTACTAAAATTGGTAGAATTGATCCTTATAATAAAAGTAATTTTTCCTAAAAAAATTACGTTAATCGGAATTTGAAGTGGTTGTAATTATAGGTTATAGGACCAAAATAAATGCTTTTTTAACGTAAAATCGCCAACGTTTCGAGCACCTAAACGGTCGCTCTTCTTCAGGGCTTTTGAATGAAGTAATTAAGCCCTGAAGAAGAGCGACCGTTTAGGTGCTCGAAACGTTGGCGATTTTACGTTAAAAAAGCATTTATTTTGTTCCTATAACCTATAATTACAACCACTTCAAATAATTTGATTAAGGACATATAAAAAATGGAAAGTTAATCGGAATTATCTTTCATCTGTTTTCGATTTTTTAAAAAGTTTTACCCCACAACTTTTTTGTTTTTAGGGGGAATCCTTTCAAAAACAATAGTGATCTTTTCCTCATAGAACTTTATTCTTCCTAAAAATTTCAAGTCGATCGGATTATTCGTTCTCAAGTTATCGTGTCTACAAAAAACGTGACATCAGGGGGACAGACGGACAACATCAAATAAACGAAAATTTATTATTTTTTCATGAACAAAATTTGTACCCAAGAATTTTTTTAAAATTTTGGAAAATTCAAAACTATCGTATAATACTATTCTAGCGCAGGCGCTGTCAATAGTATAATAATAACCAGCACTCGGCAAATTTCCTTTACTCGCATAGGCGCCGCGTCGACTCTAGCGTTGGAGCGAGGTTTTAAATATTTACATTTTTATTTCTTTTTATCTAGATTTTTTTTTAATGATTCCATTTAAACAAGTAAGGTGGGCAAAAAAGTTATCGCTAAATAGAAATTAAAAACTTTCGTATTCTTAAAAGATAAAAATCGAATATCGTTTTTTTCTTTGAAAAACACCGATATACAGTGCGGTCCAAAAGTCACCCCCCCTTTTAACTTTTGAACGAGTTGAGATATCGACTTCAAATTTAGAACTCTTAAATAAGACATTTTAAACTATCTTTTAGCATATATTTGATATTTTCAGCTCTTAAAATGTGGGCAGGGGTGCATGGACGGACATTTTTTTAAATGGAAAGGGTGGTCGTGTGATACATCATTTTAAAGCTTATAAAATTCTCTATTTAAAGTAACATTTTAAAATTTTTTAAAAATGTTTTTTAAGGTTTTGACTTTTCAATTTTTTGTGCTAAAACATTCGATTTTATAAGTTTTTTTTTTTATAAATTTTTATTTATGTCAACTAAAATTAGTTTAAAAGTATAATTAACATTTTTTTATGATGAAATTAGGCATTTTTAAAAAATTATTTGTTTTTTTAAGATGAATTTTGACATTAATACCCATTTTCAACCCCATTTTATACCCAATTTTTTTTTTTTTAATTTAAAAATATGGAGTTAAATGGAGAATTTTATAAGCTTTAAAATGATGTATTACACGACCCCCTTTTCCATTTAAAAAAATGTGCCCCCATGCCCCCCTGTCCACATTTTAAGAGCTGAAAGTATTAAATATATGCTAAAAGATAGTTTAAGTTGTCTTATTTAAAAGTTCCAAATTTGAAGTCGATATCTCAACTGGTTCAAAAGTTAAGAGGGGGGGGGTGACTTTTGGACCGCTTTGTATGTATAGTCAATATTATTGTGTGTAAGATATTAGTCGCCAAATGTTTCGGTTTAGTGACCTTTATAAAAATTTCCCGCATAATTCGGCAAAATTAATCCGTAAGCCTATCTTTCTGTGTTTATTTTCAACGCTGATGAGTCATAACTGATTTACGCGGACTACTGATAATAACCAGTGGTCCCTCTAATAAATATACTCATATATATATACTTTTAAAACAAATAAATAAATAAATAAATAAATAAATACTTTTAAAACAAATAAATAAATAAATAAATAAATAAATAATAATTTCAGGTGGTCACCCTTCAATCTAGAAACATTTTTCCAACAGTTGGATGAACTGGATGAAGAGGAGGAAGAAGGACATTTGGTTGATCTAAATCAATCTATCTGTGAATCACATGTTTCCAACACTCTGGATCAGTCTTTGAAAGATGTGCCAGAATTGGAGAGATCCTTGAAAGAGTGTCCAGATGTTCAGGAAAACAGGTATACAAGTTTAATTACTTAGGGGCTGTCCATATATTACGTAACGCAATTTTTCAAAAAAATTGACCCCCTCCCCCCCCCTGTGTAATAAACTGTTTATTTTTTTATTTGTTTATTCTCTTACTAGTTTGTTTAGTTCTTTATTTTTGTATTCGTTTATTCTTTTACTCGTTTATTCGTTCAATCGTTTATTTTTTTATTCGTTTATTCTTTTATTTTTGTGTTTGTTATTTTTTTATTCGTGTTACTCGTGTATTTATTTGTTTATATGTTTATATTCTTTTACATATTTATTCGTTTATTGGTTTATTCTTTTATTATTTTATTTGTTTATTGTTTTATTGGTTAATTATTTTATTCTTGTATTCTTTTTTTTTCTGTTCTTTTATTCGTTTATTTTTTAATCATTTATTCTTTTACTCGTTTATTTGTGTATTCTACTATTCGTTTATAATTTTATCATTTTACTTGTTTATTCTTTTATTCGTTAATCGTTTATTTTTTTATTCGTTTATTCTTTTATTTGTTTATTTTTTATTGGTTTATTATTTTAATCGTTTATTCTTTTATTCTTTTATTCATGTATTTTTGTTTCAGATTGGGAGCAGAACATACACTGCCTACAACAAACGAATATAGTTTACCTAAAACTATTGCAGATAAAGATAAAATTGTTCCGAATCAAAATACTCAAAATGAATACCGAGAAATTGAAGTAAGGAATAATATTCCCAATTCAAAATATAATATTTCCAAACCTTCATCTATTTTAAGTAGTGCAAAAAAAATTGTAAATACAATATCAGATTCAAAAAATATTATACTTCCTAAAAATACTCCTAGTACTAATAAAATTGAAAATTCAACATCAGATGCAAAAAATAATATTTTCCGAAAAAATACTGAAAATGAATATCGAGAAATTAAAGTAAACAACGTTATTCCCAATGCAGAATATGACGTTTCTGGTAATAGATATGATAATTTTAAACCATCTATTTTAAGTAGTGCAAAGAAAATTCAAAATTTTACGTCAGATTCAAAAAATAATGTATTTTCTACAAACACCCCTAGTACAAATAAAAGTGAAAATTCAACATCAGATCCAAAATATAATATTTTTCCGAAAAACACTCCCAGAAATAGTATTGGAGAATATAAATCTTCAGTATGTAGAAATGAGGGAAATGCCACTTTATCTCACACTTTCAAGAAAAATAGTGATGGAACTTTAAAGACTGATACAACGGATTATAGTGAAAAGGTAAGAATTTCCTTTTTGCTTCCCCATTTTGAAAATTTTCAAAATTTTGGGAAAGCCTTGTATTCATGCAAAAATTTTCAATTTTTTTTGCGTATTTTTGCGTTTTGTGACGTTTATGTCGATATAAATCAATTTCGAGCAAAAAAAATTCTCTGTCGATCGGTCGTTCTGTCCGGGAAATATGGTGAGCACGATAACTTAACAACGCTTTAAGCTAGAGACTTTTTTGGCATACAGTAATTTTACCAAAAATTCTCGTTTGGGATTGTTTTTGGTGAACTTTGGTGGGCGGCAAGGGGGGCAAATGGGGAAAATACATTTTTTTTACAAAAAATTGAAAATTGTTATATGCATTGGGGTTTTTAAGGTTGCTAAAATTGAATCTGATATTTTTTTTTTTGACTTCACTCCCGCGGGGGCGAGGGGGTAAATATTTTTGAATGTTTTCATTATTTTCGTCAAAATTTGTATATAGGGGTTTTTGGGGTCGACGAATCTAATTATACCCCCTAAGGGGCGGGGGTAGTTTTCATAAAAATTGGTATATTGGGGTTTTTGAAGTTACTAAAAGTGAATCTGATAATAATAAAATATAACTCCCCCTCCTGAGGGACGAGGGGAAGTTTTCGTGAAAATTTGTATATTGGGGTTTTTGAGGTTGCTGAAAGTGAATCTGATAAAAAAAATCCATGTTACAGGCGGAGGTGAAAAATAGGAAAGCTCTTTTATTGGGCAGTGTATTTCAAAATATAATAAACAACATAAAAATCTATAATTTTTGAGTAAGATTTGTGAAAAATCTTCGAAATCTTATCGAAAATTACTGAGATTTTAAAATTGTTGTCAAGATTTTTGACAATTTTAAAATGTTGGAAAAATTGTACACGGAGCTTCTATAGTGTTTTTTTTACATCGGCACATAGTGCTACTAAGAGTGCCCATTTATTGAAATCTTCGCCGAAAAGTCAAAATCTTTGACCACGTTTTTTTCACATTTCTCGACGTTTTAGACCATTCTGAGTCGAAATCAGTAAAAAAAATGTTTGCGTCCGTCTGTCTGTCTGTCTGTCTGTCTGTCTGGGTGTAAACTCTCTAACTCCATTTCTACATGAGATATCGACTTGCGGTTTTTTGCATATTGTTTCTTATCGTATTCCAAAGAGCTGATTAGATTTTGGGGTAAGGGCGTAAAAATAGGGTAAAACTCCTATTTTTAGCGTTTTTTGTTTATAATTAAGGCAACTATTATTGTATTTGGTTAATTTCGCACTTATATAAAAGATAATTTTAAATTGGTCAAAAAATGTTATAAACAACGTTTTCCTAAAACGCATTGTTTTCGAGATATTGGCGTTTAAAGCAGTAAAAGGTTTTTTTTAGCATATCTCACATATTTATAACCCGATTTCAAAAAATTATATTTTAAATAAAAGCTCTTTTTAAGCCCTATAAAAAATGTTATATACAGTTTTTTGCTAGAATATAATGTTTTACGGAATTTAAAATCAAACAAAACACCTAGTTTGAAATTTGCAAACTAGATGGCTCTAGTGTACAATAGTGCCGATATTTTGACAGGGTGCTTGCAACGTTTCATCTAGTTTTTTTTTGAATTTTGAATTTTTTTATTTTTTTTTGCTTTTAGGTTTTTTCCACAAAAAACGAAGAGAGTTTACATCAAATAAATAAAACGAGGCAAAATTTGAGTCAAAAGGACTCAAGCCTCATATATCAAGATGACAGATATAGTGCTAGAATGGGAGAATATAAAAAATCAATGGAATTTAAATTTGACCACCCTAAACCAGAAATAAAAATAAATTCAGAGATAAAATCTCAAATTCCTACAAAAAAAATTGTTACTATCGAAAAAACGGATTTAGTTTCTAGGTCGAATGTAGATGGCGCCACTCAGGAAACCAGTTTTCAGCACAGGACCAATCAAATCGAAGAAGAAGAAGAAACAAATGAAGCACAAGAAGAAGAAGACAGTTTCGATCTGGATTTTTCAAGGTTGGCAATAAAAACGCCGGTGAAAAAGGCGGAAAAAAGTGTTTTCGCCACTCCCAGTGTGCAAAGACAGCCCATGAAAATACACTATAGTGCGAAAAAAGCGGATATTTTTACGACTCCTTTCAATCCGATCAGATACGAGAAGAAGACGTTGATGTCATGTGATAATGTGAGTATTTTGAGAAAAATATAAAAAAAAAGAATATTTCAAAAAAGAAATAAAAAAAAACAATAAAATAACAATTTTTATCCACGGCCGTGATTCATAGCCCTATTAATCACGGGTCTGTAAAAAATAAAAAAAAATCTTTTTATTTTTTATAATTTTTTTTTTAACTTTTTTTTTAAATAAATCAGGTAATGTGTTGCCATGCACGTACAAGTAAAATTTACTAGATTTTACATGTAATTTTACAATTTTACATTTAATGTTACAATTTTACATTTAATTTTACAATTTTACATGCAGTTTTAAAGTTTTATAATATACATTGCATATAAAATTACAGGTAAAATGTAAAATCTCGTAAATTTTACTTGTACCTGCATGGTAACACATTACCTATGATTCTATTTGATTTTTACAGTGTAGGGGCTGTTCAACAATTACAATTATGGCATTTTATATAATTTTTTACTCTCTCCCGCTCTTCCACCCTCCGCTAAAATTTAAAAAACTGACGTCACAAGATGTCATCTTACCTCAATTAAAAAAAATATATATATTTTGATTTTTTTTACTTTTTAATATGAGTTTGAAAGATGGGCATTATTAACGAAATTCCGGTTGAATATAAAAAAAATTATATTATATTATATTACCCTCTCATCCCCTTGTCACTTTTTGTCATTAGGGTGGAAAAATAATTGGTAAATAGTCCCTTATACAGGGTGTTTCTTAATAATACTAAACCTCGTTGCTAAAAACCGAATTTTTTAGCCCCTTTTAAATGACCGTAGCTCCATTACGACGCATTTTTAGACATTTGTTTATATGACATTTTAGTCATAGAAAATAAGCCAAGTAATTACCTCCTTTAATAGTGACATGATATTTAGGAACACCCTGTATGGTTCAGTAAACTTTCAGGTAGAAATACTCTTAGTAAAATAGGTTTAGTCTAGTCAAATAACGAGAAATTACATCGGCACTTAGTGCCACTAAGAGTGCCGATGTATTGAAATCTTCGTCGAAAAGTCAAAATCTTTAACCACGTTTTTTCACATTTCTCGACGTTTTAGACCATTAGAGTCGAAATCAGTAAAAAAATTTTTTGCGTCCGTCTGTCTGTCTGTCTTTCTGGGTGTAAACTCTCTAACTCCATTTCTACATGAGATATCGACTTGCGGTTTTTTGCATATTGTTTCTTATCGTATTCCGAAGAGCTGATTAGATTTTGGGGGTAAACGATTGGGGCTAAGGGCGTAAAAATAGGGTAAAACTCCTATTTTTAGCGTTTTTTGTTTATAATTAAGGAAATTATTATTGTATTTGGTTAATTTAGCGTTTATATAAAAGATAATTTTAAATTGGTAAAAAATGTTATAAACAACGTTTTCCTAAAACGCATTGTTTTCGAGATATTGGCGTTTAAAGCAGTAAAAGGTTTTTTTAGCATATCTCACATATTTATAACCCGATTTCAAAAAATTATATTTTAAATAAAAGCTCTTTTTAAGCCCTATAAAAAATTTTATATACAGTTTTTTGCTAGAATATAATGTTTTAAAGATACAGAATTTAAAATCAAACAAAACACCTAGATTGAAATTTGCAAACTAGATGGCTCTAGTGTGCAATAGTGCCGATGTTTTGTAACGTTTCATCTAGTTTTTGTTTAAATCATTTTTTAAAATTGGTTATATGCATTTTTAACGTAAGATGCATATTAAGCAACCCACCCCTAAAATTCAAGATAGCGGACACCCCTTACGCAAATCACCCGGTGAAAAACTAACAGGAGTGTTCTATAACCATCCACTACTACCCTTTAAAATATCATCCCGTGTACATTTATTGTAATTTACATTTATTATTTGACTGGGCTACACTGGAAATTCAATAAAACCTGCAGTGACTCATACCTTTGCTGCTTTCGAATAAGGGGTCCGACTTGGCGAAGCTTCGACGAAATTACGCGAGTCGCACCCGAACTGGTTTGATTTTTGTCTTTTACCACACATTTTGCAACTAAGTCACTGGTCACAGGTTTTATTGAATTTCCAGTATAGCTGTAAACTAATTTATATTTTAGAAAAGAAAACAATGAATGTATGTATACATATTTTAGGTTATAAATAGGCCAAAACCCTTAAGCCAACCGAGCAGTAGAACTGTGGAATTAAACACAGACCTGCAACAAATAAAGAACCCTTTACCGGCCAACGGTACCAAAGAAAACCACAAAATAGTCGTGGTGAATAATGTGATGTACCAAATATTGAACACTTTGGGCAAAGGAGGTAGTTCGGAGGTGTACCAATGTTTGGAGATGAAAACCAATCAAAAATACGCGATAAAATGCGTGGATTTGAGCAACCCTGTCGCGGCCGCTGGGTACATGAATGAGGTTAATATTCTGAAGAGGCTGCAGAAGTGCGATAAGATTATTAAGATGTTTGGTTTGTAAGTTTACAATAAAGTCCAACGAAAACTTTAACTCCGGATAAAAGTCCAAACTAATGACGAGACAGGTCAATTTTTTTTTCAAGGGGGACATATTTTAACATGTAACCAATAATTGACGTAACTACCCCCACCACTCAGGAGCTACCAGTTCGAAAATCTTAAATGGAGATTGGGACTTTTAATACATTAAACTAAATTAAATTGTTTGATATTTACAAATTTAAAAAATCTATATAAAACATTTTACTATTCCTTAAAACGACTTTTGTTTGATTAACGCAGTCGTCCCTCCGAAGTGACTGATCGATTTCGTGCTTTTTAGCACTCTTCAGAGCCACATATCGGTAGTGGGGACAACTACGAAAATCAAATCCTTTCCATATATCTCTATATAGAGTTCAAAAATCGTTGTAAGGAAAAGCAAAAACAGCTAGCGACATCTACTGCTAAAAGCAGAGACTGGATAAACCTATCGACAGTCCAAAAAAGGAAGCAGTTATTGGTTTCAAGAACCTATTGCACGCTGTCGATAGGGGGCAGATTAATCAATGCCACGGTGGACATTGCCGCCAATTGAATCCTAAACGCTAGGAGGTCACCTTTTACAGTGGTATCTGAATTAATAAACTAAATTAAATTGTTTGATATTTACAAATTTAAAAAATCTATATAAAACATTTTACTATTCCTTAAAACGACTTTTGTTTGATTAACGCAGTCGTCCCTCCGAAGTGACTGACCGATTTCGTGCTTTTTAGCACTCTTCAGAGCCACATATCGGTAGTGGGGACAACTACGAAAATCAAATCCTTTCCATATATCTCTATATAGAGTTCAAAAATCGTTGTAAGGAAAAGCAAAAACAGCTAGCGACATCTACTGCTAAAAGCAGAGACTGGATAAACCTATCGACAGTCCAAAAAAGGAAGCAGTTATTGGTTTCAAGAACCTATTGCACGCTGTCGATAGGGGGCAGATTAATCAATGCCACGGTGGACATTGCCGCCAATTGAATCCTAAACGCTAGGAGGTCACCTTTTACAGTGGTATCTGAATTAATAAACTAAATTAAATTGTTTGATATTTACAAATTTAAAAAATCTATATAAAACATTTTACTATTCCTTAAAACGACTTTTGTTTGATTAACGCAGTCGTCCCTCCGAAGAGATATATGGAAAGGATTTGATTTTCGTAGTTGTCCCTACTACCGATATGTGGCTCTGAAGAGTGCTAAAAAGCACGAAATCGATCAGTCACTTCGGAGGGACGACTGCGTTAATCTAACAAAAGTCGTTTTAAGGAATAGTAAAATGTTTTATATAGATTTTAATACATTATTGAAAAGGTTCTCTAATACTGGTTATACTGGTTACAAAAAAGTTTTATTTTTTTTTTTAAATCGGTTCAGTAGTTCTTGAGAAAATGTATAATAAAAATTTAAAAAATGCATTCATTAATTTTTCGTACATGAAATAAAGAAAAATGCATGTTCACTATATATCCTCGTTAGGATACATTTCTATCGCACGAGTACATAGTGCATATTTGAATGAAATGACAACTATGCACACTTATTTATCCAAACGAGTACACGTAGCTTTCATTTTGACAATAGTCCTTTGACGTTTATAAAATTTTGAAATGTCAAAATTAAACACAGGTAATTCTTTAAAATATACATTTTTAAAGAGTCTAGACTTTAGGTCGAACGAAAAATGTTGTTCGCAACTCGTTTGCGACAAGTCCTTAGTGCACTCGAATGATTTTTTGACTTCGCTTCGCGTCGTCAAAAAAACTTCATTCTCGTGCACTAAGGGCTAAAGTCGCTTACTCGTTACGAAAACTACTATAAAAACATAATATTTTTACATTTGTGTTTTTTTTTTAATAATAATTTAAAAAAAACACATAATAATACCCGTTTGTGGCATTTTTTCCAAATTAAAAAAAATTAAAATTTTTTCTTTTTTCGAAAAACCAAAGATTTTGTTTTTTTTAAATTTTACTTGTCACAAACGGGTATTATGTTCTTTTTTGATTTATGTAAAAATATTATGTTTTTAAATTAATTAATGCATGTTTTAAAATTTTCTAATACGTACGAGGACTACTGAACCGATTTAAAAAAAATAAAACTTTGTTATAATCAGAATTAAAATACCTTTTTAATAATGTATTACATGTCCAAAAGGTCCAAAATGATCGAAATTTGCGTTTGGACTTCTTTGAACGTTCCCGTAGTTTCGATTTTATCCAGAGTTCAAGTTTTCGTTGGATCACCCGGTATAATACTATAATATTAAAGTACTATAGTCCGTCCAATTATGCAAGATAGTAGTTTAAAATTCCCTCGATTTTTAAGCTACCGCATTGGTTAAAAACTCGTACCTTTTAACATTTAAAATATTGTGACATTTTTTGTCTATGACAATGATTGACGGTCGTTAAAGATAATAAAAGAAGAGCAAGTTACATAAAAAAATGGTTTTACTTAATGGTATTTTGTATGGTATTGAAAAAGGTACTTTTTTGGTTTATTCTTCATACACTCGCACTAAATTAGCATATTCTACATATTGTACAAACGTAAATTATATTGAACACAAGGAAAACGTCAAATTTTTAGGTTACAATTACAACTTAAGGCCTATCCAGAGGCTCGCATAACAACCATTACAAGATACATGACGACACATCAAGCCAATCCTGGCATCGCATTCTTATGTACTATGCTTGTTATGCGAGTCTTTGGATAGGCCCTTCCAGGAAAACAGTACCGACATCTGTTACATTTTCGATACACTACGATTTATGCATAATCATGCTATTTATGCGCTCTGTGGTGTAAAACGGGCCGCGTCCCTTATTACCTTGCATAACTGGACGGAGCATAGATCCATAACATATGTTTTTAGCGCACGAGTACAAGCACGGGGCGCTTGCGGCGAGTTTTCTAAAGTACTAGTGCGCTTAAAACGTGTTATGAAACGAGTGCTTCTTATATTTTTTTCTATTTTGCTATAAAATTTAAAAAAAAACTTCTTCTTCTTCTTCCTTTATTTTGGCCTTTTCTCAGTGAGATAATTAGCCAGATCCCTCTTAGTTACTCAATTCACCAAGAGTGGTTCTTGTCTGGCTTTTCGCCATGCCCACTCCTGTTTTAAATATATAAAATTTCCAGTCTTCTGTAAGACCTTTTCTTTTTCTTTTCCTTCTTTCCTTTTCGTGTTTACTGTTGGTTGTGTTAGCTGTTGCCAAGGCAGTTTTTTCTAATTTGTAAATATATTTGCGCATGCGCTAGTATATAAAAAAATTTATACGTATAAAAACTTCTTCACGTGTTAGTTGCTTCCAAATCAAAATTTATCAGCATTATAAATGATTAAAAAAACATAAAATTCCCTTCTTACTCCAATATAATCACATGTTCGTCATTTTACTGCACATCTTCCATACAATCACTATAAAATATATAAAATCGATTCTGGGGCATATCTAAGATAGCAAATAAATAAATAAATAACTAATACTAAAAGACTTGGTGCTAGAAAATTAAACGCGCTTAACGTATTACTAATTCCTGCCGAAAGTACATATTACTCGTTTCACGGATGAAAAGCAACTGTAAAAAAAAACTTACATTTAAGTTGATGACTGATTTAGGAATTTTTTGGTTTTGGGTTGGCATTACAGTTTACACCATGTTTAAAATTCTAAGAACAAATTATATTTTGACAGGTATATTTTATAGTAATTTTCTCTTTTTCACTGAGTGACCAAGCCACACGGTAAGAAATAACCTAAACACAAAATTTTGTAGAAAATTCAACTTTAAAGCGACGTTGACATTTGCACGGAAAACGTGAAGCGATAGTGTTTTGTCCTGTTGCCAACCCGAAAGAACAAAAAGTACAGACCTCTTATGGGCCTATAAGAACAGGCAAAATGCGTGTGATTATGAGCTTTTAAGAGTCGCAAAATAGAAAATAGTATATTATTCGGGTGATTAGGTCACTCGCCTTTCGGCTCGTGTCCCAAAATTCACCCTCATTGATTAATAGCTATTATACGCGAGTAGAATTCTATACTTTATCGTTTTAAATTTTAAACGGTTAATTTTTACAAACCCGTGATTAATAGGCCTATTAATCACGGCCGTCGATAAAGTTTTTTATTCGATTTTACGTAAATTAACTATTTTTTACAAACTTTTATAAAATAAATTGCATCATTTATAGATTACTATTTTTTTTTAGCGAACGAGATGACGTGAAAAAAAAGTTGTACGTCGTCTTGGAGAAAGGCGGTGACGACCTTTCGACAATATTAAAACAATTGGCTTTAAAAAAATCGCACATATCCATGCATCTGCTGTTGTTCTATTGGATGGAAATGCTGTATGCCGTTAAGGAAATACACCAACACGGTAAGTATATTAAACAACAAGTTTCATAATAGTATATTAAAGTACTAGTTTCATAACATACGTTTTTAGCGCACGAGTACAAGTTTAGAAAACGAGTCGCTTGCGGCGAGTTTTCTAAAGTAATAGTGCTCTAAAAACGTGTTATGAAACGCGTGCTTTATACAATTTTTTCTATTTTGCTCTAAAATTTAAAAAACTTACATTTAAATTGAGGACTGATTTAGGGATTTTTGTTTTGGGTTGGCATTACAGTTTACACCATGTTTAATTCTAAGAACAAATGATATTTTGATATTTTACAGTCATCTCTTCTTTTTTCACTGCAATTAACCAGTCCACAATTTTAACACGGTAAAAAATAACCCAAACACAAAATTTTGTAAAAAATTAAACTTTAAATGGACATTGACATTTGCACGCAAAACGTCAAGAGATAGGCTTTTGTATGTTGCCAACCCAACAGAAAAAAAAGTAGAGACCTCTTATGGGCCAATGTGAACACGCAAAATGCGTGTGATTATGAACTTATAAGAGTCGCAAAATAGAAAAAGTATATTAAAGAACAAGTTTCATAAAGTATTTAGGGGAACGTTCAAGTATTACGTAACGCAAATTTTGATCAATTTGGACCCCCACCCTCCCCCTGTAACGCTATTTTCCTATACCATTAACATGGGCGTAACACTCCAAAATGACCCCCCTCTAGGAGCGTTACGTAATACTTGAATGTTCCCTTATTTAGACCAGGCGGTATCTGTTTTAGGATGGGTGAATCGGATATGATTCTATATTTTTGGATGAATGGGTCCAGAATATCACTAGAAATGATAATTTCACTATGCGTATAAAATAAACCGTGGGCTTCACTATTTATTTAACAAAATGTTGCAAATTCTAAAAAAAATTCATTTATCCAACACCTTCACAGAAACACTTGTTTTGAGCACTATTTTAAATGTCCAAAGTGAGTTTTTTTCCACTAGGACTAAAAAAATTTTCACCCACTCTTTTACGTACAGCTTTTGATCTCACCCAAAATTAGTTACATACCCTATTAATTATTATAACTATTCTATAAATAGAAGCACGTTAACTAAACCATAAAAATTAAAGAAAACCCCAAATTATTCTTTAGTTTTTGAATAAAATACTGTTTTTATTAAAAATTCTGTCATCACCGCGTCCATTTTGACGTTTGTAAGAAATGTAAAACTAGCAGTTGTTTATTTTTAATAGGCATACTTAGGCCATGGCTACCTATTATTTTAGTATTAAGAAAACTTAATCTTAATATTTATGACATAATTTTTCTCAAAATTATAGATTTTTATTTAAAAATAAAAGGAGTTGGATAAAATTAAATTCTCAACTCGTGTATTAAGTGATTTTATCCACTTAAGAATATCAGCCCACGAGGCCGTTAGGCTGATATTCTTTGCGTGGATCAAATACTACTTAATACACTAGTTAAGAAAATAACTATTTAAACTCGTTTTATCGAGTAAAAAATGACAGAATTTTTAATAAAAACAGTATTTTATTCAAAAACTAAGGAATAATTTGGGGTTTTCTTTAATTTTTATGGTTTAGTTAACGTGCTTCTATTTATAGAATAGTTATAATACTTAATTAATAGGGTATGTAACTAATTTTGGGTGAGATCAAAAGCTATACGTAAAAGAGTGGGTGAAAAATTTTTTAGTCACTAGTGGAAAAAAACTCACTTTTGACATTTAGTCCCGCTGCATTAGTGTTTCCTGAGCGAGCGTAGCGAGCGAGGGAAACAGAAATGCAAGGGACTAAAACAGCCAAGTTTAGTCCTGAGGTATTTACACTATTTTTTGCAGGACCAAACATAATTTAGATAGGTAGATAAAATTTAAATTAAAAACCACGCGTCTAAAATCGGTTGTTTTATTTTCGTAATTTAATCAAGATGCCTGTAAATTGCGAAAAGTCAGTTTCATGGCTATCGCGATTTCAATTGTTTTTTAATATGGTTGACACAAACGTCAAAAAAATGGACGAAGATGATAAATTTTAAGTTATGTATAAATTGTTATAACAATGTTATTTTTAAAGGTTTTCTTTGTTAAAATCAAATAAATTGGTTTGAATCGCTAATTTATTACAAAACACCACCAAACCTAATTTTTGAACCAGCAAAGCACATAGTAAGTATAGATAGATAGATAAGATAGATAAATAGATAATTTATTTATGTTAATACACAAGTCAAACAAAATACCTAAAAATAAAAATAAATAACAGATTAAGAATACAGAAATACAAAACTATCATCAATTAAAATCACAGTTAAAATATTCATCGTATGAATAAAAAGCCTTCTTTAAAAGGAAGGATTTAATTCTTGCCCTAAAGGTATGGATAGAAAGAGCCTTAATATCGTTGGGAAGTTTATTGTACATATTTCTAGCTATATAACTTGGACTTTGTTTTTGGCTTTTTGAAAGACGAAAGAATCTGGGTCTTAGATAGATAATATTTTAATATTATCAAGGTTGCCGTGATGTTTATTCCCTAGGGAGAAAAACGGCAAGTTTAGTCCCGAAAATGAAAGCGTAAAATTAGGTTTTAGTCTTGGTCGTACAAAAAAGTTATTTTTTGGTTACAGGCATTATTCACTCGGACCTAAAACCGGCCAATTTCATCCAGGCCGAGGGCGGCATAAAACTGATCGATTTCGGCATAGCCACCTGCGTGCAAAACGATATGACGTCGGCCGTCAAAATGAATCCGGAGGGGTCCTGCAACTATATTAGTCCGGAGGCCCTTAACAACGAGAGCAGTGTCAACGTCAATAGCCCTAGTTACGGAAAAAACAAGTTTAAAGTAAGTCATAACAATAAAAATACTATATATTATACTAAGAGGAAAAGTTCAGCTTTTTTTTACTAGTCTGTAGAATTTACGGACGACACGAAGCGGAGTCTGGAAACTACAGACGAGTAAAAAAAGCGCTTTTCCTCTAAGTGAAACATAGCATTTTTTCTTCAAGCGTCCTAAATATTTTTTATATTATTTTTTGCATTTAATTTAATTAATAATAAAGTATGTTTTTTTTATTAAAATAGGCCAATAAAACACTTTTAGAATAAACTTAAACCTTCCTTCCCATTTAAAAAAAATTTCGTAGGCTAAATCGTACACTTTTCGAGATTTTGATTGTAACTTATCTAATGTAATTTCGGAGAGATTTGTAGGTGTATAAACCATATATTCTTCTTCTATCATTTTTAATAAATTTCACAGATCGATTTTTCACAGAATCTCGAGTCAAAGACCTTTTTACATAATAAACAAACAACTGTGAAGTATGGCTGTCATAAAAATCAAAGAGTGCTGCCGCCAGAGGCGGTTTTGCTAACTAACTTTTTTTTACGGCGTACAACAATGAACTATTTTTTTTTACTGTAAAAAATAGATCACTTCTATCTAGTGTGTTCAGTTATAAAATATAGATAGAAGTGATCTATTTTTTATACAGTAAAAAAATGAGTTCATTGTTGTACGCCGTAAAAAAAAGTAAGTTAGCAAAACCACCACTGGCGGCAGCACTCTTTGACTTTGATGACAGCCATACTTCAAACTTGTTTGTTTATTATGTAAACAGGTGGTTGACTCGAGATTCTGTGCAAAACCTTGTGTGAAATTGATTAAAAATGATTGAAGTAGAATATATGGTTTATACACCTACAAATCTCTCCGAAATTGCAAATGCTACATTAGACAAGTTACCATCGAAATCGCGAAAAGTGTACGATTTAGCCTACGAAAAAAAATTAAAATGAGCTAAGGAAGGTTTAAGTTCATTTCAAAAGGGTTTTATTGGCCTTTTATACGGAGAAAAAGTAACGTTTTGTATACAAGATTCTTATTAAAAATACATACAATAGTTATTTATGGTACTAGTGGGTAAAGTAAGATATTGCCTATGAGAAAATTAACCTGCGAGGCGTCAGCCAAGCAGGTTAATTTTCGAGAGGGCAATATCGGTTTACCCATGAGTGCCATACAAGGTTTTATCCAATAAATAGCTTAGAAATTCATATTTTTATTAAAAATTTTAATCACATTTACAAGAAAATAATTTGACAAGTGACAGTTGAGTGGGTAAAATAAATAATTATCCACTCAATAAAGTAAAAGCCACGGGGGAGTTATTATTGAGTTTATCTATTTAAAATAAAGCTGGTAATTGTCTCTTTATCTGTATGTATTGGATAAAGTAACTTTTTGCACAGTGTTACTATTTTACTTTTTTTTTTAGCTTCATTACAAAAGTGACGTGTGGTCCCTGGGCTGTATTTTATACCAGCTGGTCTATTGCAGGACTCCCTTTCAGCACATCACGCAGATGTGGCCCAAATTGGCGGCAATTTTAAATCCGAATCATAAAATAGAGTACCCAGACGCCCCCTGGGTGTCCCCCAGAATTATTAATACTATAAAACGGTGTTTGCAGTTTGATAATAAAAAAAGGCCGCCTGTTGAGGAGTTAATTAAGGAATATGAACAATATTTATTAAATAATTAAATTTTATACAGGGCTATTCAGAAATAAGTTCGAGAAATTTAAGAGGTGATTCTACGTTAAAAAATATGAAAAAAAGTATAAAGGTTGGTCAGAAAATGAGCCCTAGGGGAGCTACGACCCTCCTAAGGGTACATCGAAAAAGTAGTTTTTATTTAATATTTCTGGAGCCCTATAAACCACAGTAAGGAATTTTTGACATGCCTTAACATTGATAAAGGCTATTATTTCGATACCCCCAAGCAACAAAGCCGTAACTCATATATTGTCATTTTTTACGACAGCTAAATTTCTAAAATATTTTTTTTTGTTATTTAAGGGTGGGTAAATAATTGAAGTGTAAAAGGAAGCTATGCGATACGTCATTTGAAAGCTTATAAAATTCTCTATTTAACTGTATCAGTATTTATTGTTTATTTATTTTTTGTTTCTGATAATATTCAAGTTTAAAATTTTTTATTTTAGTATTTTTAGGTAAATTTTTGGTTAAAATGTTCTGTGGAGAAATCTGAGTAGTACCACCATGTGTGTCTTTTTTCAAGGCGTTTACCTATGAGTATAACTCAAAATGGGTCTAACTTAAGTTACGTCCTTGTTGCATGGGAGTGTCGATTTCATGTAATTTTTATTTGGTAATTTTAACTAGGGACGTGCGAAATGGGCGGGGGATGGAACTTTTTTGTCCCAAGCTTTTTTATTCGTATTTTTTTTGATATTTTTTCAATAAAATATTAATCTTTAATTAAAAATACATGAAAAAGGTACTCTTCATGTAACACTGTAGAGCCAACCGTTTTCGAGAAAATTGCAATAAAAGAGGTAATTTCACGTTCTGAGCATCATAAATACTAACTAAAAAATGCACAAATAAAAATTTCAATACTGAAGAGAGATTCTACATTAAAAATTACAAAATATTATATTCTATAACTGGTATGGAATAGACAATATTCCGCGCGAGCGAAAAGTTTGGCAGACTAACATCTCTACTCTAAATTTCTCTACTCCCTAACATCCCTACTCCATAAAATCCCTACTCCACAACAATTCTACTCCGTAACATCTCTACTCCATAACATCTCTACTCCGTAACAACTCTACTCCACACTATAGAGACTCGATTAGCCACTTGTCTTAACTCAAAAGAATATTTGTCATGCTAAGTCACTGTCAAAAATGAATTCAGTTTATTAATTACTTACATATTAGTGCATGTTAAGAGTACGCGGTCATTGTTGCTTTTAGAATAATTCATTTATGATTGTTCTAGATTTACATTTAAAGATAAACGTTTTCTAGGAAAAAAATTAAATAATCTAGAAGAAGAAGATTCTTTGTTCTTTGAACTGCTCATTTATTATTAAGTGGCTAATAAAGTGCATATAGTGTGGAGTAGAGTTGTTACGGAGTAGAGATGTTATGGAGTAGAGATGTTACGGAGTAGAGTTGCTGTGGAGTAAGGATGTTATGGAGTAGGGATGTTACGGAGTAGAGAAATTTAGAGTAGAGATGTTAGTCTGCCAAAAGTTTGTCATACGAACCGGCAGGCGAGCGCGGAATGACTATTCCATACGTGTTGTAGGCTATACTTTTTCTTCGACTGCAAATATGAAACACTGTATGGCTTTAAACTGCGGACAAGGTTAAAAACAATTTTTTTGTGACTCGAAATTGTAAATGCAACAAAACACATACTTTTAAATAAAACAATTAATGTTATTTAATAATGTTATCAAATTAGTACTTTTATTTAATTTTAGCACATATTTTCAAATTATAATGCAAAAATTAAAGGTTATGACAGATTGTTGTGACATATATCAGGTTTAAATATTTAACAACAGATGGAGCAGTTTTAATTTTTTGAACTAAATTGGTCAAAAACTGGTCAAATATTAAGAAAAACTATTAAACTTTATGTAATTTTAAAGCAAAACTTTAAATTGCATTAAATTATTCAATATTTCATGGTAATATATATACAGGGTGATCCATAACTGGCATGCCAAAATTTAAGAGGTGATTCTAGATCCAAAAATATAAAAAAAGTTCCTATAAAGGTTGGTCCGGAAATGAGCCCTAAGGGATCTAGGGCCCTTTAAAATTGTAATAAAAATAAGGTTTTTAATTAATAACTCGGGTACCGTTTAAGCTAGAGCGGCGAGCTTTTGCATGTATACTAGTATTAATAAGGGCAATAAGTTTATGTTAATTTATTTTTTTAATTTATCCAGAGGCGTGCCCAGACGGACAAAATATATGAGGCTTAAAACATTTTTGCCCCAAACTTTTCTATGTGTATGTTTTTTGGATTTGTTGTAAAAAATATAGATTTCTAGAGTAAAAATACATATAAAATATCATATAGTGTAACACTGTAGGAGCAACCGTTATCAAAAAAAAATGCAATTAAGAGGAAGTAACATTTTGTGCCACCAAAAACGTTACTTTTTAAAAGGCTATTACTCCTTTAATATTAAATTTAGGTGTTTTGGTGTATAATACTTTTTTGCTCAGTTTTAAATGAAGAATCACCCTGCAGCATTAAAATTTTATTGGTGCTTTTTTTTGTTCCCCATTCAATACTTCATCTTCGAAGGGCCGTAGCTCCCTTAGGGCTCATTTCCGGACCAACCTTTATAGAAACTTTTTTTCATATTTTTGGATGTAGAATCACCTCTTAAATTTCGGTACGCGAGTTCTGGAACAGGCTGTATATATATTTTTGCTAATTTTGCTACAGTTTTTTTTTACTTTTATAAACAAGAGATGGCACTACATACCGTATCTAGAGCTAGAATGGATTCATTCTGTCTTTGAAAAGTGTGTGTATTTGCTTACATTCTAAAGCAGTCGTAGAAAAAAAGTCCAATACACAAATATCCACAAATCGCTTTTAAGGGAGCTACAAATTGTTATTCTTTAAGAGGCAGTAGTACTCTTAAAACTGATTTTGGAACCTACATGTATAAGAGCTTTTTTTCACAGTTTTTAATGTAGAATCACCCTGCAGTATTGAAATTTTTATTGGTGCATGTTTTAGTTCCTATTTTTGATGCTCAGAACATGAAATTGCCTCTTTTATTGCAATTTTCTCGAAAACGGATGGCTCTACAGTGTTACATAAAGAGTACCTTTTTCATGTATTTTTAATTAAAGATTAATATTTTATTGAAAAAATGTCAAAAAATGTACAGGTAAAAAAGTTTGGGGCAAAAAAGTGACATTGCCCCCCATTTTGCACGTCCCTGATTGAAATTACTAAATAAAAATTACATGAAATGATAGCCTTTGTAAATGCTAAGGCATGTGCAAAAATTCCTTAAAGTGGTTTATAGAGTTCCAGAAATATTAAATAAAAACTACTTTTAAGATGTAACCTTAGGAGGCGCGTAGCTTCCCTAGGGCTCATTTTCGGACCAACCTTTATACTTTTTTTCATATTTTTTAACGTAGAATCACCTCTTAAATTTCTCGCTATTTTATTTCTGAAAAACCCTGTATAATTAATTACACAGGCCCACAAAACTAAACTAAAACTAGTCTATATATTTTTTAAAAATCTATCTGACCCCATATATTTTTGTAACTAATAGGCTTTTGAAAAATTGTTTCCTAAAATTTTGGGCTGCTGATTCCAACTTTGAATCCAAAATTTCTTCCACACGTCAGGTGTTCGACAAAAAAACGCCAAAAATTGCAATTTTTTTTACTTTCGTATTAGATTTACGACTATATTCGGATTCAGCAGCCTAAAATATATAGAAGGCATTTCTGGTTGTTACCGAAATTATTTTTTTGTGGAGCTGTCTTTTTTTTAATTAAAATTGCCTGATTTAAATTAGCAAAATTTATATTTAGTGATATACCAATTGAAATATTTTGGCACACTGATAAAATAAAAAATTTGGAATGTAAGCTTAACTTTCCGACAGTAATATTATGCACCTAGTATGCGCAGAAAGTCTTTAGTGTTCGAGACTAAAGTTTTTTTGCTGAGACAGAGTAGAGGCAATAAATCAGTGGAGAACACTTAAGACAGTTCGCATACGTGGTGCATATACTATTTTTTCTACTACCTAAAGCTAATTACTCCAAATATCAGTAAAAATTAAGTTTAAAAATTATTTTGGCATAGCTGTCAGTTTGACAAATAAGTTAAAAAAGTTAGTAGTTGTCTTAAACTTTTTTCATTATTGACCGTCGTTAATAAACAATGCTTGACAACGGTCAATAATAAATGAGTTTACTGATCTTATTGGTTGCCAAGGTAAACAAGCCTTGACAACGGTAGATAATATTTAAGCTAGGTAGTAGAAAAATGCGTTTATTTATATAGCGAAATTTTTATAAAATTGAAAATTAAGTACTGTACAAATATATATTAAATGTAAATTTTTGGTATTTTTTTCTAAATTAGAAAACATTAAATTTTGGCGCAAAATATTAGGGGGTAAAAATTTGCCAACATATCGAAATTGTCAGGTGCGAAAAGGCTCGCACATTGAGGGTTCCGCAACTAACTTTTTTTGACTTCTTTTCTTTTCGTGCCTATATCTATCATTTCATTTCATATATCATTTCTCCACGTTTTAGACCATTTTAGTCGAAATCAGTAAAAAAAAATTTGCGTCCGTCTGTCTGTCTCTGGGTGTTAACTTCTAACTCCATTTCTAAATGAGATATCAACTTGCGGCTTTTTGCATATTGTTTCTTATCGTATTCCGAAGAGATGATTAGATTTTGGGGGTAAACGATTTAAGCGTTTTTTGTTTATAATTAAGGCAATTATTATTGTATTTGGTTAATTTATATAAAAGATAATTTTAAATTGGTCAAAAAATGTTATAATCAACGTTTTCCTAAAACGCATTGTTTTCGAGATATTGGCGTTTAAAGTAGTAAAAGGTTTTTTTTAGCATATCTCACATATTTATAACCCGATTTCAAAAAATTATATTTTAAATAAAAGCTCTTTTTAAGCCCTATAAAAAATGTTATATACAGTTTTTTGCTAGAATATAATGTGTTAAAGATACAGAATTTAAAATCAAACAAAACACCTAGTTTGAAATTTGCAAACTAGATGGCTCTAGTGTACAATAGTGCCGATTTTTTGACAGGGTGCTTGCAACATTTCATCTAGTTTTCTTGTTGTATTGTTCTGTGTGTTGTATTTTATTAAAAGCATGTAGGTATAATAGGAAATGAGTTTTAGATTTTATCAGTGTGCTCGTTTATTTTTTAATTTTTGTTGGATCGTGTGAGCCCAGAATATTTTAAAAAGTTTTAAAATATTTACTGTATAGTATTAATTGTTATTAGCTACCCTGAATTATATACCATATACCATTATATGGGGTCCCTAATTGTTATTACATAGCTATAATTGTACTTTAAGTACTTTTTTTATTTTCAGTTTTCTTTTTTTACATTGTAATAATAATATTTTATATATAATTATATTAATAATAATATTTTTTTATATTATACTTACAAGTTGTTTTTCTTGTTTCTTTATTATGGGAACACTAAATAGTTGTTCAGGTCATTGGACGGCTTTTTGCAGAAAGGAACCATCCGACAAATTTTTAATTTTGAAATTCTTACAGCATATATCGTCATCTAAAGGCTCTAACGGTCTAACTCCAAAACGTCATATTTTTCAGGAGACGTAAAAAACGATTTAAAACTTAATTATAGCAATTTAGAACTTTAAAACTAGCTTGTTCACAGGTAAAAATGTTTGAAATGTGTTAATGTATTTAAAACTTTTCATTGTTATCTATTTTATATAAATTATTTGAAAATTAAATTTTAACCACAGAATCTAAATTCGCTAATGGCCTAACTCCAAGGGAAGATAAAAGAGGATACCTATCGTATTATATCGCGTAATATTATTACAAAAAATTTATATTTTTATATTTAATATATAATATTACTACTAGGTAGGCATAATATATATACATTATTAATGGCAATAATTATAATTATCATCAAACAGTAAATTAACAAATATTTGAAACGGGATCCCCTGTTGTCGAGAAATAGTTTGACATTAGTGACAGTTCTCATTTAATTGTTTTCTCACAATCATATGATGGAGTTAGACACTTAGCGACTTAAAATATTTACATTTTTGCATTTTTTGAGGCTGATATTGGTTTAATGCAACTTTTTTTTTTGAAGTATGTTGGTAATCAGATAATGAAGCAAATTTGATAAAAATCTCATTTTTGAAAAATTTGGAGTTAGACAACTAGAGCCTTTAGTGGACGATATGCTTTAAATTTATACGAATGCATAGGTATAAATTTTATACCTATACTGTAATTTCGTAATAGCTATTTTCCTAACAAGTGCGGAAAAGCCTCTTTACGCATGCGTTAGGAACAATACTTTTCCTACGAGCAGGGTTAAAATAAAATATACGTTTGTATTTTATCAAATAAATCGAAATAAATCTTATTTTTATATTTTTTCAATAAGAAAATCAATTAACAGGTAAAAAATTTAAACATTTTTATAATATTATGAATAACACTATGCAATTAAGAAATTAAAGAATATTTATGCGTGCGGAAAAGGCTTTCGTAACGCAAAATTTGGCCATTTTTGACCCCCACCTCCCCATGTAACGCGGCGTAACATTTTTGAGGCCTCCCACCCCCCCCCTATTTATTACGTAACATTTTACAAAAAGTAAAAAAAAAATAAAAGGAAATGTTGCTTTATGGTTTAAACTGGGTTTTAACCGGTTATTGCTTCCGTGTTTTAACCCAAAACCGGTCTGATGTAATTTCCGAAACCGGTTAGCCGAAAACCGGTTATTGGCTATGGTTTTCCATCTCTAATTGTTTTTGTTTCGAGGATTTAGTGAACTGTTAACCACGCCGTGTGCAATAAAATTTGCAAGGAATCCGTCTCTTTAAGCCTAGATCATTATTAAAAACGTGATCCAATAAACATTTTATAAGTTTATAATTTTTTAAGTGTTACGTAACACCCACCCTCCCTCTGTAACGCGGCGTAACGTTTTCGAGACCCCCCTAGCCCGTTACGTAATACTTGAACGTTCCCATATGCGTGCGGAAAGAGTGATCTTTCCGCACGCTCGTAGAAAAAACTTTTTACCTTAGTCCAACTTGTTTAAAAACTAATATCTATCAATTTTTTTTTAAGTTTTTAAAATTAATTTAATTAATTAATTAATTAATTTTTCTCGAAAAAGGTTAGTCCTACAGTGTAACAACAAGAGTATCTTTTTTATGTATTTTGACCTGAGGAATCATATACCAAAAATAAAATTACAAAAAAGTTACACAGTAAAAAGTTTGGCACAAAAAACTGATAAGGCCCCCCGTTTCGCACGCCCCTGGTTAAAATAAGTACATGAAAATAACATACGAAGATGGGCCTTATTAATATTAGTTCACGTTCAAAAACTCGTTGCTATATCTCAAAGGGTTCCTGAGTTATTAAATAAAAACCGAATTTTTTAGCCACTTTTAAAGGGGCGTAGCTCCCTTACGACGCATTTTTAGACATATCGCTGTTTTAAAATTATAAGGTTCTATGTTCTATAGAAACCTCATATAACATAGAACCTTATAATTTTAACCCAGCGATATGTTAATAGAAACGTTTTGTCATATTTTCTGATTAAAATTTCGGACCCTATTTCAAATACACCGTGTATAGTTCTCCGCATGAAAAAAAGTCTCCGACGTAAGGGGGAGGAATCATTCGCGCTCTCTTCTTTCCGTCAAAAGCGTTATAAGTCGTGCATGCCTGCATCGGGCCTCCCACTTGCACACACATTCCAAACATATTTCCCGTAGCCACAGATCCGTGCGTCAAACTAAATATCGATACCCCCAATCAATAAAGCCGTAACTCATATATTGTATTTTTTCACGACAGCTAAGTATCTAAAATAATTTTTTTGTTATTTAAGGGTGGGGAAATGATTAAAGTGGAAAGGAAAGCCATGTAATACATCATTTGAAAGCTTATAAAATTCTCTATTTAACTGTATAAGTATTTATTGTTTATTTATTGTTGGTTTCTGATAATATTCATTTTTTACTTTAGTGTTTTTAGGTAAACTTTTGCTTAAAATGGTCTGTGAAGAAATCTGAATAGTACCACCATGTGTATCTTTTTTCAAGGCGTTTATCTACGAGTATTACTTAAAATGGGTCTAACTTGAGTTACATCCTTGTTGCATGGGAGTGTCGATATGTATGTCAACATTTAAGGGTAAAATTTAGAGTTTTCTTTTATTTAATTTGTCCCTTCTACGGGCGTATTTTTTCTAGCACAGTTAAAGCAGTGAAAGCAAAAGGATGTCCGATAGAGTTGTTACATTTTCTAAGTAATCGAGAGATTGTAAATTTATATTTATGAATTAGCAAATTAGCGCTTGGCATGGCAATTTTCCATTATTGAAACGATATCAACTTAATATCCTGCTATCGACCTGAATTACATATCATTAATAAAGCGATGCATTTTGCTACTAAAAACAAGGCTTGAAAATGTGTAAATGCTTCGCCAGCCTTGGAATATTCTTCTGAAATAAACCCTCCCGGACAACATTTGCTATTTCACGTGGAAGTCATTATGACATCATTTAATGATTTTCTCTGAGTTCATGAACGCATACAGATGACTCCTCATTGTGAAATCATCACGAGATCATGTCATGAAGATCTAGCAGCGGTCTACGGAATGCGCATGCGCAAACTTTAAATTAACCGCGAAATTAAAAAAAAGAAAGGAAATTACCCTGCTTAAAAAGATCACATACACACACCTTTTTGCTCTATCTTGAAAACGCAAAGAGATAAGCCCAATTTCAACAATTGAGGACACCGGGATGTTCCCACTGGGAACTTCCCAGTCGAAATGTTCCCCAAGGTGACTGGAGGAACTAGTTCCTCTAGGCTAAAGCCTCCAGATATCTACGGCTCACCATACCAATCCGATAATGTGTATCGAATTAGCTGACCAGTACGTTAATTACTAGTTATTACTAGTAGTATATCCTTATAAAGACAGCTGCCTTTTAATACTAGTATTCCTAGAAGGCGACTTTATTCGTTTAATAAGTTTAGTTAGAGGTAGGAAATAACATTGGGGCCACCTACAGCTTAACGCTGTCAAGTGCACTAAAATTGAAACATTACAGAAGCCGGCAATCGTTCTCAATCGGGTCCCGGGCAACATTTGCTATTTCACGTGGAGGTCATTATGACATCATTTAATGATTTAACGTTAAATTTATACACCTCATGACAAACTCATAACAAACTCATAACATGATCACAAAATCATGAGATGTGCTCATCATGATGTTCGTATGAGTACAAAACGTGGAAATCATAACATGATGCTCTCATGAGTTTATGGATGTTGTCCGGGCTTAAACGAAAAAAAAGGAAGTGATTTTACATCCAAAAATATGAAATAGTTTGTTCCAGAAATGAGCCCGAAGGGCGCTAGCGCTACAGCCCTTCTAAGGATACGTATCAAAAATAGTTTTTTGTTAAAGTGTTAAAAACAAAAAAGTTGGGGGCAAAAGAGTGATAACGGCCCCCATTTTGCACTCTCTGGTTAGATTAGATGGTATGATTTCCTTTCTTAATGTTAAGGCTTCTGCAAAATTTTGATGTTGTTCGTACGGTTCCAGAGATATTAATTAAAAACCCTATTTTTGAGGGACCCTGAAGAGGGACGTAGCTTATTTTCGGTAAAAGCCAAACCTTTTTTTTTTATATTGTTAGATGTAGAATCGCCCCTTAAATTAAGTACCTTTATTATTATTTTCTAATTTCACGCATACAATCCTAAATAGAGAAAAACGTAAGAAAGCCCTAGTGGCACAGGAAAATTTGTTTGAAAAGTTTAATTTTTAAACAGTTTTATTATTTCAAATTTCACAACAAATGCAAGAAAGCTCCAGCGGCGCAGGCCAAAATTTTTCCGAATTTCAAGCTTAAAAGAGCTCTAGCGCCGCAGACGAAAGTTTTTACAAATTTCACGGTTCAGTTCTACATAATAATAATAAATGGTCTTTATTAGGAAAATGGGCGGTTTAGCTAACGCTACAATCTTAGACAAAAAAATGTAAGAAAGCCCTAGTGCCACAGCCAATTTATTTTACAAACTTATATTTTAAAACAGTTTTATAATTCAAATTTCACCAAAATGTAAGAAAAATCTAGCGCCGCAGCACAAAATTTTTATAAATTTTCCCTGTTTTCACTGTTTTCCCTGATCTGTAGAAACATGTACAAAGAAAACTATCCAAAAATAGATGTAGGTATATAATATATAATACACTGCCGCGCATTAAATTCCGGACGCCTAAAAAATTGACATTTCTTAAGTTCAAATATTTCAAAAACTAATTAATGGATTTGACTGGTTCTTTTTTTGTTTTGAAGCTTAAACATTCTTTACTTTTGTTTGTTTTAAGAATGATTAATTTTTTTTTTCGTATTAACATCAACAAATAATGTACTATGTTTTTTACCCCATCTTCTAGAACTTGCATGGTACGCCACTGCAACTGTTTATCAAATTATTAAAGTCTTTCTTATTGCCGCAGTTTTAATGAATATTTTCTTTTTTATTTTTTTACTTTTTTACTTCTGGTTTAGGAGATATCAGGATTTTCCTGAAAGTCCAAACCAGAAGTAAAAATGTAAATTAGTTTTCGAAATATTTGAATTTAAAAAATGTCAATTTTTTAGGTGTCCGGAGTTTAATGCGCGACAGTGTATATAATTATAATATTAGTCATATACATTTCGCTTGATTTAAATTTTTCATAATCAGTTCAGAAAATTAAAAAAAATTGTAGGGGTAGGGTTTAACCTCCTGTGGGGGGCTTCAATTTTTAAAATTAATATAGACTTTTAAAATTGTTCATATATATTTTTAACTTAAAGACTGTAAAACTTAATTTTAAAATACGAAATTAAAAAAAGTCAGAAATTAACATAATACGTATAAAATGCTAATTTGGATTTTCTTTGGTAAAACTGTTCTAAGCTGGGTTGTGAAGAGTGGCAATAAAGAGATTCATTTTTCCAGTATTTTTAAAAAACCTGCACTGAAAACTGAACCGGAATGGCAGAGAGAATAATCTTTTAACGCGTAAATGGGCCGCTTCGTACTTTCATAAACATCCTTTTTACATACCAATCGCGTATATACTTTTTCACGAGAAAACGAGTTTAGAATCGCAGTTTTAACTATTCTTGTTTGAATACATTGCGGGCAGGGCCGTTCGCAGAATGGGTTTATACGCCTTTTATCTACTTATTAATTAGTTCTCATTATTACTTTCCCTAAGGAAAGTCTGGCGTAAGTAAAAAAAATTGAAATATGTTTATTGCTTTTCATGACGTTTTATATTCAAAAAAGATGATTTTCGTCAAAAAAAGTTCTGTCTGTAGGTCTTTCCGTGAAATTTGTGACCAAGATAACTTGAGAACGCTTTGAGCTACAGGGTGATCATCAACTGCCATGCCAAAATTTAAAACGTGATTCTGCATCCAAATATATCAAAAAAAGTTCCTATAAAGGTTGGTCCGCAAATGAGCCCTAAGGGAGCTACGTCCCTTTAAAATTGTAATAAAAATAAGGTTTTTAATTAATAATTCTGGTACCCTTTAAGCTAGAGCGACGATCTTTCGCATGTATAATAGTATTAATAAGGGCAATGAGTTTATGTTAATTTATTTTTTTGAATTTATCCGTCCCTAGACGGAAAAATGTATTAGGCTTAACACATTTTTGCCCCAAACATTTTTATGTGTACTTTTTTGGAGTTTTTTTTTAAAATATGGATTCCTTGACTAAAAATACATAAAAAATGTCATATAGTGTAACCCTGTAGGAGCAACCGTTTTCAAAAAAATGCAATTAAGAGGAAGTAACATTTTGTGCCAACAAAAACGTTACTTTTTAAAAGACTATTACCCCTTTAATATTAAATTTAGGTTTTTTTTTGAAGATTTCTTTTTTGCTCAGTATTAAATAAAGAATCACCCTGTAGCATTAAAATTTTATCGATGCTCTTATTTGGTCCCCATTTAGTATGTCATCTTTGAAGGGACGTAGCTCCCTTAGAGCTCATTTCCGGACCAACCCTTATAGAAACTTTTTTTAAATATTTTTGGATATGGAATCACCTCCTTAATTTTGTCATGCCAGTTATTGATCACCCTGTATATCAAAGTGGTTACAAAATGAAAATCATAATAAACAAAAATTGAGCATTTTTTTAAGGTTGTATTTTTCACTTTTTTCACTGGAATTTAGGTACTTTTACTACAAAACCTCAAACAAATACTTAAAAAAATAAAAAGAAACAACAATTCGTGTTTCTTGAAAGGGTTAAAACATTTAAAAAAAAATTATTTTAAGCTTTTTTCTCACTGCAAAAACCAACAAAGGATGCGGTGCATTCACCAAAATTTTAAATAATCTAATCTCTTCATTTTACGAAATAACAAATCGTCAGGTCAGAGTTACAAGGTCCTATACGACACTTTTTTTTTTGAGATTTTGGTATTTTTAGGTTTAGTTTGATAAACCAAACCCAAAAATACCGAAATCTCAAAAACCAAAAAAATGTCGTATAGAACCTTGTAACTATGGCCTGATGAAATGACACAAATGAAATACGCCGCAGGCAAAATTTTTAGACTCACCCTTAGAAGGGCCGCAGCACCCTTAGAAGGGCCGCAGCTCCCTTACCAACCTTTATAGGAACTTTTCCTAAGATCTTCTATGAAAATGACATTTAGCACACTCTTTTGTTCTTTAGAAAACGCCTTATATCACATTAGTTTAATATTTCTATATCACCCTAGTGTGATATTTATGTATGGAGGGTTGCCTAATTTTATTTAAATATTTACCTTGTAGATTCTACGAATTTTATTTACCTTGTTTTATAAGCCATTTTCCACAGCCCTTTTTGATAACTATGTTTTTTAATCCAAATATTTCATGTCAAAAATAGAAACTGTAGTTATAACGTTACTATTTTGACCATTGCTGTCTAGATTTTATAAAAAATACTTAATTTTGATTTAGTTACATTTTATAAAAAACATCAAAATACACACAGAAATCTAATTTAATTAGCAAACTGTCAAGTTATAGGCAACCCATTAAACAGCTAGGTACTATAATAATATATTGTAATTAATATTAAACCAAGAAAACTAAAGGTAAATGAAAATCATATTTCTTGTTTTACATACATATATAAATTTGTAGGCTCTTTATTATTTTGTGCTTTGATTCTCTTAAAAAATTAATAAAAATTAGAAAATTTTAAAATAAGAAACTTCATATTTTTTCGGGATCGTAGAAAAAATAGTGTACATCCCACTTGCGTGAAATATGTCACTTTCCACACTAGTTATGTAATATACTATTTTTTATTACTTGTATACTGTAATACATATTATTGCACATGTACTGTTAAAATTTTTGCTAGGGGCTACGAAAAAAAGTTTGTTGTTTTATCGACTGTTGGTGGCGCCCCCTACCCCCCATGGGAGCACCCCTGATGGTAGGTATACCAATTAAAGAATACAATATACAACCAAAAATAATAAACGAAATATTGAAAAATTATTTCTTTTGTAGGAACGTGGTACAAAAGTTCTTAAACAGCTTTATTATGTTACATAATTTTTGCTATTTTTAGACCCCCTCCCCCCATTGTCACCATTTTGTCACATATAAATGGAAAATTTTATATTAGCCGTCACTTTCAGCTGAACCACCTGACGTAAAAAACAGCCCCTAAAGACCATTTTAAATTAAAAAAAAAAATTTTTTGATATTTTTTTTTAGGACCAGGATTGTTACTAACATAAAGCTATTTAAATATATTGCCACCCGTCTAGAAAGGGGTCCGTTTTAGCTTGTTATTATTGCGCTAGATTTAAAAATATGTTAAAATAATTAACGTGTTTTTTTTTTAATTTACGCCTTCGCCAAAATTGCAAAAATTCAATCCAGAATAAACTAGCCATGAAGATATGCGATGCTTCACATTCTTATTGCATACTCTATAGTATATACAGGGTGATCCATAACTGACATGCCAAAATTTAAGAGGTGATTCTAGATCCAAAAATATAAAAAAAGTTCCTATAAAGGTTGGTCCGGAAATGAGCCCTAAGGGATCTAGGGCCCTTTAAAATTGTAATAAAAATAAGGTTTTTAATTAATAACTCGGGTACCGTTTAAGCTAGAGCGGCGAGCTTTTGCATGTATACTAGTATTAATAAGGGCAATAAGTTTATGTTAATTTATTTTTTTAATTTATCCAGAAGCGTGCCCAGACGGACAAAATATATGAGGTTTAAAACATTTTTGCCCCAAACTTTTCTAAGTGTATGTTTTTTGGATTTGTTGTAAAAAATATAGATTTCTAGAGTAAAAATACATATAAAATATCATATAGTGTAACACTGTAGGAGCAACCGTTATCAAAAAAAAAAATGCAATTAAGAGGAAGTAACATTTTGTGCCACCAAAAACGTTACTTTTTAAAAGGCTATTACTCCTTTAATATTAAATTTAGGTGTTTTGGTGTATAATACTTTTTTGCTCAGTTTTAAATGAAGAATCACCCTGCAGCATTAAAATTTTATTGGTGCTTTTTTTTGTTCCCCATTCAATACGTCATCTTCGAAGGGCCGTACCTCCCTTAGGGCTCATTTCCGGACAAACCTTTATAGAAACTTTTTTTCATATTTTTGGATGTAGAATCACCTCTTAAATTTCGGTACGCGAGTTCTGGAACAGGCTGTATTTAAAAAAAATATTATATTTTAATATTAGTACTTTTTTATAAAAAAAACTGATCCTTATAACTTTTTAATTATCCCTATGAACACTACCCAGGAAACGAAATGACGTCCCCGACGTACCTAACGACGTTATTTTTTGGTCATATTAGACCCGTAAGTACTATCGACGTCATATTTTTGACTTTTTACATACGACGACAAGACGTCAGTTTTTGGTCTTTAACGTTATCAAAATTTTACGTCGCTGGGACGTCAATATAATGCTGAGGCTATAGGTGGCGCCACATATAGTTTTCTACTACTAAAAATAGTTTTAAATCGAATATATTGATTAAAGAGTGATGACTTTATAGTCTTTTTCTGGAATTACGTAAATTGTACTAAACAGTAGGGTCAACTGGGGCTAATGTGATACAATCAAAATAATGGGGCTATTATGATACATCTAGTTCAAAAATATTTACAGTCTACAAATTAAAGTAAGAAAAATTGGTTAAGTACACTCAGAAAAATCTTATCTTGTAAAATCAATAAGAAATTATTTTAAATTAAAAAAATTGCCTTTTAAAATATTAATACTAAAGACTTAACGTTTTATTTATGAATAATATTAATTTACATCGGCACTTAGTGCTACTAAGAGTGCCGATGTATTGAAATCTTCGCCGAAAAGTCAAAATCTTTGACCACGTTTTTTTCACATTTCTCGACGTTTTAGACCATTCTGAGTCGAAATCAGTAAAAAAAATTTTTGCTTCCGTCTGTCTGTCTGTCTGTCTGGGTGTAAACTCCATTTCTACATGAGATATCGATTTGCGGTTTTTTGCATATTATTTCTTATCGTATTCCGAAGAGCTGATTAGATTTTGGGGGTAAACGATTGGGGGTAAGGGGGTAAAAATAGGGTAAAACTCCTATTTTTAGCGTTTTTTGTTTATAATTAAGGCAATTATTATTGTATTTGGTTAAAAGATTATATATATATATATATATATATATATATATATATATATATATTATATTATATATATTATATAAAAGATAATTTTAAATTGGTCAAAAAATGTTATAAACAACGTTTTCCTAAACGCATTGTTTTCGAGATATTGACGTTTAAAGCAGTAAAAGGTGTTTTAAGTATATCTCACATATTTATAACCCGATTTCAAAAAATTATATTTTAAATAAAAGCTCTTTTTAAGCCCTATAAAAATGTTAGATACAGTTTTTTGCTAGAATATAATGTTTTAAAGATACAGAATTTAAAATCAAACAAAACACTTAGTTTGAAGTTTGCAAACTACATGGCTCTAGTGTACAATAGTGCCAAAGTTTTGATAGAGTGCTTTACTTTAAAGTAAAAGTATTGTCCCCTACTTTCTTATTTTAATGTTTTCTTAATAAAATAAAATAATAATATTTCCCTTTATATTGTTGAAAAATATCAATATATTAAAAGAATTCTTTTAAAAATAACCCTCTGACCGGTCAGAGGAGGCAAAAATATTAATTTTTGCAATAGCTCGCATAAATTTTTAAATTTACGTTTTACTTTATTTTTTAATTATTAGTTTCTTTTCTTAAAGAATAAAATCATTAATTCATATAATTAATCGGAAGGCCTAAATCCCACGAAACCAATACTTAATTAATTGCTGTATTATTAAGAATGTTCAATAATAAACGCGCAAAACGGAAGACATTCAGGGACAGGCCGAGCAAGAAAGATCGGAAGGGGGGCACTCGGGGGGCCAAAACACCAAGTGCCGATTTTTTTTTCCGACTGGGAAGTAAATAATTGCCTACTGCCACAATGTTTTTTTCCCTCCAGTAATCATCATGACGGCACTCAGACCTAAGATCTATTGCAATGGATATTGGAGACATGCATGCAGTCATCTAGAATGACACATCATTTCCCACGTAGAAATTTAATGTGAGAATAACGTTTTTTTAATGTTAGAAAACTGTATAAAAGTACGTTATAAAATATGTGCAAATGTCCCGCTTTTTAACGTTAGAATCTAATGTTGGTTACAAACGTAAATCTAACGTTAGATTTTTAAGTTAGGAATACGTTATAAGTACGTTTAATTCTAACCTTCGGAGGAGCGTGGCTAAATAGGAAATTTCTACCTGTTGTATTGGTAGCACTGAATTTTAATAAAATGTCATCCGGAGAAAAAGTTATTCATATAAATAAATCTTTATATATTTTAGCAATCATAATATTTTTGAAAATAATTTCGTTACATTTATTTATTAAATAGCCATCTTTTTAGGTGGCCCTCAATATTTTTCGTGTAATATGCTGTTATATAGTTCGATAAATACGTTTACCTCGCAGAAAAATTTTATATTCACTTACTATATACTAATATTAATGTCTGTATTAAGTATACAGAACAAGGTGACAAAATGGCGTCTGTATCGAGTGAAGTTAGTTACGATATTCTAGAATCGATTATCAATTAGTTTAACCATCCCTTAACGTATTAGGTAGAAGAAGAAGAATCTAAGTATTTTAATCTTACTTTTTTATAATTTGCAAGGTTTTCATGAATAATTATCAAGCCTACAGGCACATAGCTGTCTGTAATGAGATTTTCTACTATATCTTACGTATTATTAATGGAAAGTCAAAAAATATTAAAAGTTAGAAAAAGGTTAGAAAAAAGTTAGAAATAAGTCATGTAGCTCACGTTAGATTTATGTATTTTATAACGTTTTTGTCAAACGTTAGTTTTTAACATTAGATTTATATATTTTATAATGTTTTTGTATAACGTTAGAGACTAAACATAAAAATGTCACTAATCTAATGTTATGTTAAGTTAGATTTATGTACTTTTCTTCCAGGGTTAATTCAGTAAAAGCTGATTACTCTTGAAAACTTGTCAACTCGTCTAAAATTCTGCCAAATTCTGGAGTTAAATTTGACAACTGGAAATTATTGCCCCCCTTGCCCCCATAAGGCCCGTCCCTGCATTTTAACAATTTATTAATTGATGAGAATTGAATTAAACAAATTAGAATTCCAGTGACTGATTTTAAATGTTTTTATTTTGAGAGGGCTTTTGTAACACATTAAGGAAAGGAATAAATACAATGTGTATATAATGTATATAATGTATAGCCCGGGAAAAGGTAAGTTTTATTTCTACAGAATTAAGACATTTCTAAAAAACGGCCCTGAAATTTTTTTTAAACAATTATTTTCACCACTTAGAGTTCCTTGCCCCATTTCCACTCCACAATACCAGCCGATCATTTTTCTGTAAGTAGGTATCTACAGTCTTAGACTGAACCGCCTGAGGCTAGTAAGATTTATAATATGAGAAACTTTAATAATTTATTGTCATATAAAAAAGAGGCTGAGGATTATGCAGGAAAAATTGGCTGTTTTCATGAAAATTTGCTGTCTGAAAATAATTACGACCCGGACCCTGGAGTAATTATTTCCTTTGACAGCAAATTTGAATGAATACTGTGAAGTTTTCCCGATAATTCGAAGAATCATGTGTAATTCGGAAGATTATTTTTTAACGATTTATAATATGTCAAACCAACTTTTATATTTTTTTCATCGCAAATTGATATAACTTGTTTTTTTGCTTATCTTAATTCTTTTGCGGGCATATTCTTTGATTTGGTTAATTTAATTACATTCTCAACTGCTAAACTAAAAGCTTTTTATCCATTTTTAAATTGCAAATTATAGTTCTGTCAACAGTTTAGTCACTTACTGCAGAACTGACTAGCGCGGTACTGCGCTAGGCTTACAAGCATGTTCATAAAAGTCAACCTATAAAAACTGTCCTAACATTTTATAAAAAGAATATTTTGAGGTATTTTTTGGTAAATAATAAATTAATAACAATAATTATAAATAGTAATATATTCATATTCAATTATTAATTAGTCTTAGCTATGAAATCTTGTCGTAAAAGAGAAATACTGAGAAACAAAGTTCTACAGCGATTCTCACTAAAATTTTCTACAGTAGAAAATTCCCAATATAGCTATAATATGATTGGACAGAAATAAACACGTAGCCAGAAATATTGTTAAATGATTGGTTGATAAAAACGTTAAAAAATAATCAGGTAAATAAAAGTGACTAAAAAATTTATCATCTCCTTCTCATTTACAAACTAAAATCAGTATTTATTTATTTATTTATTTATTTATTTATTTATTTTACCACTATTTACAGGATAGCCCAATTACAAATAGGGAATAAAAAAGAATATAAAAAATATTACTTAAAAATACATAAAAAATGAGATTTTAAAAAGAAGAAAATAGAAATTTAAGTTATAAAAAAAAAAAGATTTTTTATGGTAGTGATGTTACAGCCGAATATATCGAATATTTCACAAAACTGATTTGCATACTTACACATCTGATGTAACGGAGAGTGGCTAAAGGCATTTGTTCGAATGTTTGGTAGATAAAAAGTCGTTTGAGATCTTATTGGTAAACGTGGAACAGAAAAATTAATTAAATTTAGTATTTCAGAACAGTCCAATGATCCATGAATTATACTATGTAAAAAACATAAATAAGTCGTAATTCGGCGGTTTTCCAAGCTCATCACAGAAAATCTATTGTAAAAAACCTCGTTAGATGTACCTATATCAGGATATACTCCATCTAGTTTAAAGCAAACGTACTTTAAAAATTTCCTTTGAATATTTTCAATTTCAATTATGGTTGTTTTGTAGCCCGGTGACCAGATGATAGATGCATAATTTAATTTAGATAGTAAAAAAGCATTATACAGTAAAAATAAAGTTTCAGCTTCATGAAATTCTCTTGAGTTTCTTACAATGCAGCCCAGAATTTTATTGCAGGATGATACTAAACTTAAAATATGTTCCGAGAATGTTAATTTTGTGTCAAAAACAACTCCCAAGTCTTTAAATGAGTATACTCTATTAAGAATATCGTTGTTTATAGTATATAAGAACTCAATGTTATTTTTCTTTGTAGAATAAGTAGCAACATTACATTTTTTTATGTTTAAGTATAATTGATTTCTAACGCACCATTCATAAAGTTTATTAATGTTTTCTTGAAGTTTTCTGCAGTCTTCTAGATTAAATATTCTTAAAAAAAGCTTTAGATCGTCAGCGTACAATAAACATAACACATCAAGAATATCGACAATGTCATTTATAAAAAGAATAAAAAACAAAGGTCCCAACACTGACCCCTGTGGTACACCGGATGTTACAAGGATAAGAAATGATTTTAAACCGGAAAATAAGACATACTGATAACGATCACCAAAATATGATTTAAAAAATTTTAACAAGTCCTCAGAAAAAGAAAAGAAAACATCAAGTTTTTCAAGTAAGATATCATGTTTAATTCCTTCGAAAGCTTTTGTAAAATCCGTATATATTACGTCAGTTTGAAAACCCAAGTGTATGGATTCCTTTAAAAATTGTGTAACACAAAACAAGTTAGTAGTCGTTGATCGATGTTTAACGAATCCATGCTGTTTTTCAGAAATTAAGTTTTTTACATGAGTATGAAAAGATCCCGAAGCATGGGTGGCTCTCTGAAGTGGGGGACAAGGTTTTTCTAGAGGTTTTTCTTTTTATACAATTTCGGTTATTTTTATTCACCGGTGAAAGCCAACTTCGTAGTAGTTCTTATGATAAATTAATTCCCCTAGAGTGTTTAGCTCCGTCCATATTCACCCAAATATCAGGCGGAAAAAATCCGCTCGAAACCAGAATAGATACCCAGCTGTTTAATCCGAAACAATATGTCTATAGATCAAAGCGTTCTTTAAATATCCTGCCTACAAGTCAGTTTTTTTTTACAAAAATCAGCTCCCTCATTCACTGTGGAGTTAGGGAAAATTTACTGTTGAGAAAATTATGGAATAATTAGAACATTTTTTTTCTACGACTGCTTTAGAATGTAAGCAAATACACACACTTTTCAAACACAGAATGAATCCATTCTAGCTCTAGATACGGTATGAATATTCCGTATCAAGTGTTACAATGAGCACATGTAGTGCCATCTCTTGTTTATAAAAGTAAAGAAAACTGTAGCAAAATTAGCAAAAATATATTTATTTTACCATGAAACATTGAATAATTTAATGCAATTTAAAGTTTTGCGTTAAAATTACATAAAGTTTATTAGTTTTTCTTAATATTTGACCAGTTTTTTATCAATTTAGTTTAAAAATTAAAACTGCTCCATCTATTGTTAAATATTTAAACCTAATATCTGTCACAATAATCTGACATAACCTTCAATTTTTGCATTATAATTTGTAAATATGTGGTAAAATTAAATAAAAATCTTTTTTAAGTACTGACTTGATAAAATTATTAAATAACATTAATTGCTTTATTTAAAAATATGTGTTTTGTTGCATTTACAATGTCGAGTTACAAAAAACATTGTTTTTAACCTTGTCTGCAGTTTAAAGCCATACAGTATTTCATATTTGCAGTCGAAGAAAAAGTATAGTCTACAACACGTATGGAATAGTCATTCCGCGCTTGCGAGACCGTCATACTCGCCTACCGGCTCGTATGACAAACTTTCCGCTCGCGAGTAATATTGTCTAAATTCAAATTCATTTATTAGAAAGCAAACTATACAGTAAACTATACAGTAATTACTATCACGTCATTAGAAAATACAAATACAATATTATTAAAATAAAATATCACAGAAAAAACTTCTAGAGTAATCACTGGTCAAAAATACGCGTTCGTTTTCTGGCCTAAATGATCAGAAGTGAATTACAGAAATTAGTTTTTAATGTTTTCTAAACGACACACACTTTATTGAACACATCAATCTTGTGTTTTTTTTAGCCTAGATACCTACTACGCTAGTTTGATTAAAATAAGTACAATTCGAGTAAATGTGCGGCAGATTGACATTACATTGTACAGGGCCGTAGTCAGATATTTGTTTTAGAAAGCAAAATATATTTTTTGCACGACCAAGACCAAAACCTAATTTTACGCTTTCATTTTCGGGAGTAAACTTGCCGTTTTTATCCCTAGGGAATAAAAATCACGGCAACCTTGATAATATTAAAATATTATACCTACTATGTGCTTTGCTGGTTCAAAAATGAGGTTTGGTGGTGTTTTGTAATAATTTAGCGATTCAAATCAATTTATTTGATTTTAACAAAGAAAACCTTTAAAAATAACATTGTTATAACAATTTATACATAACTTAAAATTTATCATCGTCGTCCATTTTTTTGACGTTTGTGTCAACATATTAAAAAACAATTGAAATCGCGATAGCCATGAAACTGACTTTTCGCAATTTACAGGCATCTTGATTAAATTACGAAAATAAAACAACTGATTTTAGACGCGTGGTTTTTAATTTTAATTTTATCTACCTACCTAAATTATGTTTGGTCCTGCAAAAAATAGTGTATATACCTCAGGACTAAACTAGTTTTAGTCCCTTGCATTTAAGTTTCCCTCGCTCACTACGCTCGCTCAGGAAACACTAATGCAGCGGGACTAAAACAGCCAGTTTAGTCCCTTGGTATATAAATAACTATTTTGCACGACCAAGACATTTTCGGGACATTTTCGGGACTAAACTTGCAGTTTTTCTCCATAGGGAATAAAAATCACGGCAACCCTGATAATATTAAAATATTATACTTACTATGTGCTTTGCTGGTTCAAAAATTAGGTTTGGTGGTGTTTTGTAATAAATTAGCGATTCAAACCAATTTATTTGATTTTAACAAAGAAAACCTTTAAAAATAACATTGTTATAACAATTTATACATAACTTAAACTTTATCATCTTCGTCCATTTTTTTGACGTTTGTGTCAACCATATTAAAAAACAATTGAAATCGCGATAGCCATGAAACTGACTTTTTGCAATTTACAGGCATCTTGATTAAATGGCGATTTCTCCCGTTAGATTAGACAGGGACAAAAGGATAGAAGACATACATACACTCCCACTTCCACCCAACCAAACAAATTCTGTATTTGTTCTTTGTTGAACAAATACAATATTTACTTATTCGGGCGAAAAGTGCAACTATATTATTTTAATTAAAGAAATTACTGGCGCCATCTAAATTTTAGTAGAATTATCTTATTCTACAGATTGAAATTAGCTATGTTCTTTCGTGCAGCTCAGTGCTACACTTTCCGGCCAACCAAATAAATACTGTATTTGTTGTATGAAAAACAAATACAGTATTTATTTGGTTGGCTGGAAAGTGTAGTACAAATGAGATAGAGATAGGGTAGACGTTGTTTGTTTCATAATTCTAGTTGTAGAGAGCTCCATTACGAAAATAAAACAACCGATTTTAGACGCGCGGTCCTGCAGAAAATAGTGTATATACCTCAGGACTAAATTAAACAGCCAGTTTAGTCCCTTGGTATATAAATAACTATTTTTTTTGTATTTTTTTTTTCAAAATTTTTTGACATTGACCCTTTGAGTCCCGAGTGGCATCAATAAATTTTATAACACTAAAACATAAATTAAATTTAAAACTTAAATGTAAACTAAAGAACATGTTTTTCTAAAAAAATATTTTTTTTTACGTTATTTTACGTTTTTTCAAATAGGCGTAATTGTTACGTTTGCCACGTTTTTGAGTGTTTATTTTATTCGCATAAAAAAGTTTTAGTTTTATCTAAGATCTGGTTCAACACATATTTTTATAAAATTATTACAGTTTTAAAACATAAATACCCTGTTCAAAAATTAGGCAAAAATGTTTTTATACCGGGGCTCAACATGTTAATTAATAAATAAATATCAAATAAATTTGCGGCAGACTGAGATTACACAGTACAGAGCCGCAGTCAGATTTTTATTATTAGAAATCAAAATAACTTTTTTTACTTGGATTTTTTTTTAATTTTTCTGATCTTTGGTTTTTACCAAATCATAATAAGCGCCCATAAATAATTAGTTTGGGAAATATAACCACTTAAATTGCCAGCCGTCTAGAAAGGAAAGTCCAGCTTGTTATATATTTTGTAAGCAACGATGACAAATTACTACCTATATTAAAGTAATTAATTGGGCACTAAAAAGTACAATGTTTAATCCGCCAATAAAAGATGCAATTAAATTATTTAACTGAATACCATAAGGAGTCATTTGATTATTAGGTAGAGGAAAGGGACAGTCTTGGGGCCCATATTGTTCCTTATTTATATAAATCTACTTGGAGAGCCAAAAATAAATGGTAAAATTATATCTTACGCGGATGATACTGTCAGAATTTTTGAAGGTCAAACATGGGACATGGTATTTAAGACTGCTGAACTTGGAATGCAAAAGATTTATGAATGGTTAAACCAAAGTCTTCTGAGCTTAAATATACTAAAAACAAAATATATTACTTTTTCCGCTACAATTGCTGATCAACCAAATTTTGAATCTCTTAAAGTACACAATATTGACTGCAAAAATTTTAGGACACATACATGTCAATGTATTTGTAAGGTTAGGTCAATTAGATACCTTGGACTAGAAGTTGATCAGCATTTGAAGTGGAATTTACACATAGAAAACTTGGTAAAAAAGCTCAGAATCCTTGTTTATAAATTTTATAAGCTAAGAGATATTTTAAACAGAAAAAACTTAATCATTGTTTACAACTCCTTGGTTGAATCAATTTTGAGATATTGTATCATAGCTTGGGGGGGTTGTTACGAGAACGCTATAGATCCATTAGAAAAAGCGCAAAATAATATTCTTAAAGTAATCCTAAAAAAACCACGTCTTTTTTCAACAGATCTCTTATATAAGGAACTCAATCTATTAAGCGTTAGAAAACTATATATATTTCAGTCATTTCTTTGGATTAAGAAAAACAGGCCTGAGGGAGAGAGATTTTATGAGAGAAGACAGTCTAACAGTATAAATCTACCTTTATTTAAAAAATGTTTTACTCAAAAAAATTTTCTTTTTTTCGCTCCAAAATTTTTTAATCTTCTACCAAAAGAAATAGCTCAGATAGTTCGTTTTAACAAGTTTAAACTGGAAGTAAAATTTTTTATTAATATGAATGAAAATAATTTTTAAAAAATAATTTATGATTAATTATTGTTATTATTTTTGTTATTATTATTATTATTATTATACCCTGCAAGCACTCCATCAAATATTCCCCTCTGTAGCTCTTTCCTCTAATCTCTTTGGTTTGTCAATTTTTTTATGCTTTATAAATTCATATTTACCACTTCATGCTTTCTGTGTTTTTGATCTCTCGGTATCGACATCACACAAAAATATAAATTATAAAAGCCATTGTAAACATAATTTTTTCCTTTTTTTTTGCAAATGTTGATTTAGCTCAAAGGTTTTGCCATACACAAACCGTAGGTTTAGGTGGCAACTCAAAATTATTTCATAAAAATAAAATATATTAAGCTGATACTTTGCACGGAAAAAAAAAATTATAGCTAGGAGCGCTATAACACACATACCAAGCAAATTATAATCGCTTATTATATAAATACAAGGCTTTCTCTTACAATTATGGCAGTCAGTGTAAAAATTTATATGAAATACTTTAATTGTTTAGTGAATAATAAAATATAACAAATAGTATGGCATTTATAGCTTAAATAGAGTTAATTATTGTCCGTGCTAATAATTTTTATAATATAATAAAATTTCTGTAAATTTATAATAGTGCCTGTAATAAATATAATCGTGTCTGTAATATATATAATCGTTTCCAATTTATTTTTAACATTATTAGTTATTGTGTCCCTTATAATCTATAGCTTAAATCACTATAATTTGCCACTGTTACCAAATATCTTATAATGTATAGCGCAGAGCCCACTAATTTCTTTCCGTGTGTTCTTAGAGTTAATTCATACAAATTAGTTATATTTAAACACAAACTGTAAACCTATAAACTTTGTAAAAAAAATAACTAGAGAAATAAATTTATTATTATTATTATAATTATAAAATAAATATATATATATAAAAAAAAAAGTCACCTAATTTCGGATACCATTTACAATGTACTCAATATTTAATAGTCGAGATTACTTTTTGATATTTTTTTTATACAGGGTTATTCAGAAATAAGTTCGAGATCTAAAAAGTAGTTTTCATTAATTATTTCTGGAACCCTATAAACCAGAGTAATGAAATTTTGCTCGTGCCTTAGAGTTGATAAAGGCTATCATTTCATGTAACTTTTATTTAGTAATTTTAAATAGGGACGTAAAAAATGTGTGGCCGATTTCACCTTTTTGACATTTTCTCAATAAAATATTAATCTTTAATTAAAAATACATAAAAAAGGTACTCTTTATGTAACACCGTACAGCCAACCGTTTTCGAGAAAATTGCAATTAAAGAGGCAATTTTAGGTTCTGACCTGAAAAATACACCCATAAATATACGTCCGAAAAAGCGGGTGAGGCTGCACGTTTAGCAGAAAACGATAAAAATCGTCTGTATGAGGAGCTAAGGGACCGGTTTTTGTTTGTACCCTTTGCAGTGGAAACGTTTGGTCCTTGGGGTGATGAAGCCAAAAAACTTGTGTCTGAAATAAGTAAGAATATTTCATGCAAAAACGCAAAAAGCTACATTACTCAGAGGATAAGCGTGGCCATCCAAAGGGGGAATGCGGCCTCAGTATTGGGCACTTTAAAGGATGAGGCAGGCTTGAATGAAATTTTTTATATTTAGTTTTTATAGTTTTTATATTTAGTTTTTATATTTAGTTTTATATAGAATCAATAAATAGAAAATAAACTTAAAAAAAAAAAAAAAAATAGCCATAAATATTATTTATATTTTTTTTTTGATACATAATATTGACTGTCACTTTGTGCTTAAAGGAATAACACTTCTTATTCTTAAAAAAATAAAACAAAACTAAAATAGTAATCCAACATAGATATTTCTAGAAAAAGTATATTTTAATTAATTATAACAAATTATAGTATTGTATTATTTAATATTAATATTTTTATCTTTATTTAACTAAGTAATTACGTAAATATAAATATTCAATTCAAATAATATTTTTATTCAGTAAAAATAAATATTATTGTCACAATAATAATAACAAATTACTATAAATTTTTATTTTTTGTTTTTTTTTTTTATTTCAATTATTTATTTTTATAAATACACTGCAAAAAGATATCACAATAATAGTTCAATAAATTAATTTTTTCTTCAAGCCTACTAAAATGTTTATATTTTATAACTGAAGTGATCTATTTTTTTACAGTAAAAAAATGAGTTCATTGTTCTACGCCGTAAAAAAAAGTTAGTTAGCAAAACCAGCACTGGCGGCAGCACTCTTTGACTTTAATGACAGCCATACTTCAAAGTTGTTTGTTTATTATGTAAACAGGTGGTTGACTTGATATTCTGTGCAAAAACCTTGTGTGAAATGGAGCTCTTTACAATTAGAATTATGAAACAAAAGACGTCTACCCTATCTCTATCTCATTTGTGCTACACTTTCCAGCCAAACAAATAAATACTGTATTTGTTTTTCATACAACAAATACAGTATTTATTTGGTTGGCTGGAAAGTGTAGCAGTGAGCGGCACGAACGAACATAGCTCATGTGAATCTGTAGAATAAGATAATTCTACTAAAATTTAGATGGCGCCAGTAATTTCTTTAATAAATACAATATAGTTACACTTTTCGCCCGGCCAAGTAAATCTTGTATTTGTTCAACAAAGAACAAATACAGAATTTGTTTGGTTGGGTGGAAGTGGGAGTGTATGTATGTCTTCTATCCTTTTTGGGTAGAACTTTTGTCCCTGTCTAATCTAACGGGAGAAATCTCCATTGATTAAAAATGATTGAAGAAGAATATATGGTTTATACACCTACAAATCTCTCCGAAATTGCAAATGCCACATTAGACAAGTTACCATCGAAATCGCGAAAAGTGTACGATTTAGTCTACGAAAAAATTTAAAATGAGCTAAGGAAAGTTTATTTCGAAAGGGGTTTACTGGACTATTTTAATTTAAAAAAACATAATTTACTACTGAATAAATTAAATTCAAAAATTAATATTTAAAAAAAATATATAGGATGCTTGAAGAAAAAATAGTATGTTTCACTCAGAGGAAAAGTGCTTTTTTTACTCGTCTGTAGTTTCCGCACTCCGCTTCGCAACGTCCGTAAATTCTACAGACTAGTAAAAAAAAGCTTCACTTTTCCTCTTAGTAAAAAAATATACTAATAAATCTAAATTTTGGCTGCCATAGTACTTATACTTTTTTAAGGATCTGTCCCAAAGTAATAAATCCTTATCTATGTCGTCTGGGAGCGGCCCGGTAAAATGTATATCAACAACACATTCTAATGTCCAGCGAGACCAAGAAATGATCCTTATTACCCCAGATGCTTAGATCTATAGCAATTTCCATTCATTTAATAAATAGTGTAAAAAGATAAAATAATATTAATTTTTCTACCGGCACCTTAATCTAGTGCTCTATATAAACGGTACCATTTCTTTATCAATTATCAGTTTAGTTTAGTTTTCATTAGCACAATGTTGCGACACATGGTGCTCCTGATGTTTTTGTGTTTACCGTGCCTCTATGCAGAAGAGGTAAAAGTGGCAGAACCTCAAAAAATTCAAAAAACCGACAGGAGTGATTTCAAAAAATCAATATCTCGGGACTGTGCTAGCACATATACCTCCACATGCCTAAAATTGGACATTGTTACTTTAGTAGACAAACTCAATGAGGAGGATTCTTATAGTGTGTTGCCGGGAGTGACCGTAGTTCGAGAAAATGGCGGCGCGAGAGCCAATACTGCCGATATGGTGGCTGAGTTGGCTAGAGACTTTCCCAATGATCCAGACGCACGGTTGGATGCGTTTATGGTGAAAAAGGTCACCTCGTATATTAACGGCCATTCTGTGCGGTTGAGCCTGTTTGGAGAATCAGGTAAATGTTTAAAACGTATCCTGGAAAATATTCCTATAAAAAATTTGGATTCAAAACCATTCAGTAATTGAAACAATCACAGATTGAAACAGATAGATTTTGAATAAGAAATTGCAGATTAAACGGAAAGAAAAAAAATCTATCCCTTTAATCGGTGTCCGTGGTCTAAAGAAGCCTGGTAGAGCACCGTATCCATTGAAAATCGTATAATGCGTATACAATTATCTTTAATAGTATATTAAAGTACTAGTTTCATAACATAAGTTTTTAGCGCACGAGTACATGTTTAGAAAACGAGCCGCTTGCGGCGAGTTTTCTAAAGTACTAGTTCGCTAAAAACGTGTTATGAAACGAGTGCTTTATACAATTTTTTCTATTTTGCTCTACAATTTAAAAAAAACTTACATTTAAATTGACGACTGATTTAGGGATTTTTGTTTTGGGTTGGCATTACAGTTTACACCATGTTTAAAATTCCAAGAACAAATTATATTTTGATATATTTTATAGTCATCTCTTCTCTTTTTCACTGCAATTAACCAAGACACAATTTCAATACCTTAAAAAATAACCTAAACACAAAATTTTGTAGAAAATTAAACTTTAAAGTGACAATGACATTTGCACAGAAAACTTTTCAAAGTCCAAACAATAGGCTTTTCTCTGTTGCCAACCCAAAAGAAAAAAAAGTAGAGACCTCTTATGGGCCTATAAGAACACGCAAAATGCGTGTGATTATGAGCTTATAAGAGTTGCAAAATAGAAAAATAATCTACTTTACAAACATCAACTTATATCGATTTTTTTGCTTCAAACGTCAGTGACGAGCAATTCTGTATTTGCAGATAGATACGGATTCAAATTGTCAATCCGTATATACGGATTGATACGAATTAAAAATACATCTGCATATGCAGATAAAACAGTTTGACGTATTCAACGGATAGGTTGTTTCAATCACTAACTGATTTTGTATCCGTCGGCCCGAACGATTTTTTTATATTTGCCTAAATTACGTAGGGGAAACTGGGGCTGGTTGGCACTGCGCTTTTAAACTGCGCGATATTACAGTTTGACACAACGCGTACACGTGCAACACTGACGCATTATTTGCTCCGAATTTTATTAAGATTGATTTGTCGAAGCGTGAATAGTGCTGTTTATTTAAAAATTTTGCCTGGTAAGTTTTTTTTATACTGATATTTTGTTAAACAATTTCAATTTATAACATACGAGTTCAAGGGAGCCATATTTAAAAATTCACAAAACTTTTATCACGTGACACTACTGACAGGCGGACTTTGTGCACTAGGGCCATTCCTCGCCAACTGCTACCACAGCATAAGGGAACGTTCAAGTATTACGTAACGCAAATTGTACCAAAATTCATACACTTCATACCTCGGTTCTCGAGTTATTATAGATTATAGAGATTTCATATTTTGGCTACCCCCCTAATAGGAGGTGTGTTAGGGGGGGTAGCCAAAATATAAAATCTCTACAGCCTTGAATAAAGCGAGAACTAAGCTATGAAGTGTATGAATTTTGCTACATTTTGCGTTACGTAATACCTGAACGTTCCCTAACAAATTAAATATTATTATTATATATTTATTTAGATATTGGGTAAGGTAATAGTTTTAAATTCATCCAGCCTGTCCAATACTGTTGTGATGAAATACTAAGTCCAAAAAAAGTCCAAAATTGAAGTTTAGGTCCCCTAAACGACCCCAAATAGAACCACGATCAACTGCAAAAGATTTTTATAGTATATTACTCTACAGAAGAATAATTTAACGTATAGATAGTTTTCCCAAATTCAGTTTGGACTTTAGTAAAAACCTTCAGGTAACGTACGTAACAATTTTTGGTAACGTACGTAACAACTATAATAATTTCTAAAAATCATATTTATTTATTTTTTTATTATAATTAAAAAACAAAAACCCCAATCAGATTAGCAGTATTTCATTATCATTTACTTAACTGCATAAATGTACTTCCAAATTTTGTAACATACGTAACGCGCACATAAGCTGCATTATTTTTATTGCCTAATTGATTATTAAATTTATACGTAAAATAAAACATGTAAAAAAGTGCCTGTAAAGATTATAACCTGAAATACAAATGAATGAATTGTCAAGTATTTAGAGTCTTAAATTAAGATGTAACGTACGTAACGACGGAATGACCCACTATAGAATTTTATCAATCTCCGCCATTGTACATAGGACCGCTAAAATTTTTGCGCGCAGAGTGCCAGTCATATGTTAAATTGCGGCGAATAATAATTTTTTATAGTATGGGAGTTCGCCTGCCAGTAGTGTCTTCTCGTAGAATTGTTGAGAACTTTTAAATATGGCCGGCTCGCCGTTAAACCCGTATATTATTATTATTAGTATATTATTCGAAAAAGTATTCAGGTGATTTTTTAAAAAATGCATACAAATGTACACTACATCTCGATGCATCGCCAAAAAAAACACAAAATTTTAATCGTTAAATATTTCGTTTTCTTATAAACTTCATTTGGGGCTGGTTGACAATTTTTCAAGTTTAACTTAAAACCGACTATCAAAAATACACAAAAAATTACAAGCACAATGGAGCTCTCTACAACTAGAATTATGAAACAAAAGACGTCTACCCTATCTCTATCTCATTTGTGCTACACTTTCCAACCAACCAAATAAATACTGTATTTGTTTTTCATACAACAAATACAGTATTTATTTGGTTGGCCGGAAAGTGTAGCAGTGAGCGGCACGAACGAACATAGCTAATGTGAATCTGTAGAATAAGATAATTCTACTAAAATTTAGATGGCGCCAGTAATTTCTTTAATAAAAATAATATAGATACACTTTTCGCCCGGCCAAGTAAATATTGTATTTGTTCAACAAAGAACAAATACAGAATTTGTTTGGTTGGGTAGAAGTATGTATTCTATCCTTTTTGGGTAGAACTTTTGTCCCTGTCTAATCTAACGGGAGAAATCTCCATTGCACAAAAAATGATAAAATGTTATAATACGGTAAATTCACACTAAAATAAAAAAATGCAAACTGTAGGCAACCAGCCCCGCTCTCCCTACGTCTAAAATGAGAAATTCAAATAAAAACAAATGCCTGGATAAAAACGCCATAAAATTCGAAAGGTTATCATCAGGACACAATTGTATCCTGATGATAATGATGATCGCTTAAGCAAAATGGCGATGACTTGGCTTTTGGCTGTATGAATTTAAAATATTTCTTTTTCTACGACTGCTTTAGAATGTAAGCAAATACACACATTTTTCAAACACAGAATGAATCCATTCTAGCTCTGGATACGGTATGAATATTCCGTATCAAGTGGTAGAATGAGCACATGTAGTCTTGTTTATTAAAGTAAAGAAAACTGTAGCAAAATTCGCAAAAATTTATATATATTTTACCATGAAATATTGAATAATTTAATGCAATTTAAAGTTTTGCGTAAAAATTACATAAAGTTTATTAGTTTTTCTTAATATTTGACCAGCTTTTTATCAATTTAGTTCAAAAAATTAAAACTGCTTTATCTATTGTTAAATATTTAAACCTGATATCTGTCACAGCAATCTGACATTACTCAATTTTTGCATTATAATTTGTAAATATGTGCTAAAATTAAATAAAAATCTTTTTTAAGTACTGATTTGATAAAATTATTGAATAACATTAATTGATTTATTTAAAAATATGTGTTTTGTTGCATTTACAATATCGAGTCACAAAAAACATTGTTTTTAACCTTGTCCGCAGTTTAAAGCCATACAGTGTTTCATATTTGCAGTTGAAGAAAAAGTATAGTCTACAACACGTATGGAATAGTCATTCCGCGCTCGCGGGACCGTCATACTCACCTGTCGGCTCGTATGAAAAACTTTCCGCTCGCACGGAATATTGTCTATTCCATACTAGTTATAGAATATACTATTCTTCTAAATTCTATATCACCTTAATTCTGGCTTATCTACAAAATCGGGGACCCTTAATATTGGATTTATACAGGCTGATTCAGAATTGGTAAATCAAACGAAAATAAGACAAAAAGTTCCTATAAAGGTTGGTCCGGAAATGAGCCCTAAGGGAGCTACTACCCTCCTAAGGGAACATCTGAAAAGTAGTTTTTTTATTAATATCTCTGAAACCCCATAAACCACAATAACAAATTTGTGCCCATGCCTTAACATTGATAAAGTCTATATTCTTATGTAATTTTGACCATGGACGTTCAAAATGTGAGGACGATGTCACTTTTTTGCCCCAAACTCTTTTATCTATACATATTTTGACATTTTCTCAATAAACTATAATTCTTTAATTAAAAATACATAAAAAAGTAACTCCTTATGTAACACCGTAGGGACAACTGTTCTCGAGAAAATTTGAGTTAAAGGGAAAATTTCACTTTCTGAGCGTTCTAAATAGGAAATAAGAAATGCACCAATAAAAATTTCAATACGCATTAAAAACTGTGAAAAAAATCTCGTATACATCTAGGTTCAAAAATCACTTTTAAGAGTACTACTGTAGTAAAGTTCCGTACACTAATATCCACAAATTGCTTTTAAGGGACTTACGATCCCTTAAAAGTGATTTGTGGATATTTGTGTACGGGAACTTTTTTCATAGTTTCTAATGTGAAATCGCCCCGCAGTTTTGAAAATGTAATTGGCGCATTTTTTAGTTCCTATTTTGGATGCAACGAGAAAATTTCTCTTTTGTTTTCTCGAGAACGGTTGGCCCTATGATGTTACATAAAGAGTAGCTTTTTATGTATTTTTAATTAAAGAATTATATTTTATTGAGAAAATACCAACAAATCTACTGATAAAAAAGTTTGGGCAAAAAGTGACATCAGCCCCGCATCTTGCACGTCCCTGGTTAAAATCACCAAAAATTACATAGAGGATAGCCTTTATCAATGTTAAGCATGTGTAAAAAATTGTTACTGTATTCATGGGGTTCCAGAGTTATTAAATAAACACTGCATTACACTTAGGAGGTCATAGAACCCTTAGGGCTCATTTCCGGACCAACCTTTATAAGAATTTTTTGTCTTATTTAAGCATGGGGAATCTACCATTTTTGTTTGATTCACCAATTCTTAACCACCCTGTCATATAATATAAAACTATCAACTTTTTTAACATAAAAAGGAATACACTGCCCAGTAAAAGAGCTTTCCCATTTTTCACCGCCATGGATTTTTTATAATCAGATTCACTTTTTCACAACCTCAAAAACCCCAATATAACAATTTTCACGAAAACTACCCACCCAACACTCCTCAGGGGGTGGATTTAAAAAATTTTTATTATCAGATTCACGTTCAGCAACCTCAAAAACCCCAATACACCAGCTTTCACGAAAACTACCCCTACCCCTCAGGGGGTGATATTAGAAAAAATATTATCAGATTCATATTCGTCGACCCCAAAAACCTCTATATACCAATTTTGAAGAAAATATCAATAATATTGAAAAATATTTACCTCCTCACCCCCTCGGGGGTGGAATTAGAAAAGTTTTTTTATCAGATTCAATTTCAGCAACCTCAAAAACCCATATATAGGAATTTTTAAATTTTTCTAAAAAAATGTAATTTTCCCCCCTTGCTGCACCTCAATGTTTACCAAAATCAATCCCGAGCGAGAATCTTTGGTGACACACCTGTATGCCAAATTTCAAGTCTCTAGCTTAAAGCGTTCTTAATTCTTATTTTTTTTTTGCTCGAAATTGATTTATATCGACCTAAAGCGTCATAAAACGCAAAAATACACAAAAAATTTTTTGAAAATTTTTACACGACTACAAGGCTTTCCGAAAGTTTGAAAATTTTCAAAATGGGAAAGCAATATTGTTTTGTGGCCTAAAGTCACAAAAATCCCTGAACATTTTATGGGGATACCGGATACTTAGTTGTCGGGAAATTTTGTAGCCGGATTCAGAATATTTTGTCCCACTTCTATTAAACTTATAGAAAAAAGTCCAGTCAAATAACGAGAAATTGCAATAAATGTACACGGGCTAATATTTTAAAGGGTAGTAGGAGATGGTAACAGAACACTTCTGTTAGTTTTTCACCGGGTGATTTGCGTAAGGGGTGTCCGCCATCTTGAATTTTAGGGGTGAGTTGCTTAATCTTATGATAAAAATGTAGGTATATAACCAATTTTTTTAAGGAGGAAATTTCCAACAATTTTTGTTTGGATAATTTTTTAATATATTAATAACAATCGAGTTAATCCAAACATAGCCATGTTGGAGGTGAAATTGTTTTTTCCATTTTTCAGCCAAATTATTCATCGGACAATAAAAGTAGTTATGAGCAAACGTGTAGCTCTTGTAATTCTCTATAAGTTTCATATATTATAACTTTTCATAGGTACTTTGGTACGGTTACAGAAGGCGCAACTCGACTTTCAGCGCCCACTGTAACCGTAACAAAATATTTATGAAAATGCTGTAACAAAATATTTATGAAAATGGTATAATATACAGTGCGTGCATTAAGTCTGGAATCACCCGATTAACTTTTTAGTTACAAGTAAAACACAAAAACCCTCGGAGAGGTCGATTTTTATTTTTAATTTTGCAAATTATGGTGTAATAAAAGTTATTAAAATTTGCACCCCCTTGCACCCTCACCCTCAACTTTTTTTTTTCAAATAGCAACCTACACCTTGTGACACTTCGTTGGAAAGGTAATTTAATAAGCTTTCCAACGGTGTATAATAAAGCCTAATTTGGTAAAGGGCTAATGATAAAATGCACAATTTAGTTTATTATAAAGACATGTAAAGTATAACTTTAGTTCACTATAAATGTTCAAATTGATGTCCTTCAGCTCTTTGACAGTGGACAGTAAAAAAACGGGATTAAAATCGATTAAATAGTAAACATAAAATTGGTCAATAAAAAGAAAAAAAATTGCATTTTTCAACAGGGTATGAAATATTACAATAAGTTTAAAACAACCTTATTTAGATTCTCAGGAAGGTGCCAAGTAGGAAATAGGGCAACAATTACCATATTATGCGTAATATTTCACACAAACAATGTTTAAATAAAACATGCGTTTTTTCATAGACCCTTTAACAAATTAGGCTTTATCATACACTGTTGGAAAGCTTATTAAATTACCTTTCCAATGATGTATCACAAGGGGTACGTTGCTATTTGAAAAAAAAAAAAGTTGGGGGGTGAGGGTGCAAGGGGGTGCCAATTTTGATAACTTTTTTTAGACCAAAATTTGCAGAATTAAAAATATAAATCGACCTGTCTGAGGATTTTTGTATTTTACTTGTAACTAAAAAGTTATTCGGGTTTATATACTCTGTTACCATCCACTACTATCAGCTCGTGTACATTTATTGCAATTTACATTTATTATTTGACTGGAATAATATAATAATATTTCGTCGCCGGATATTGTACTACTTATTTTCGGGCATTTTGTCGGTAAACCGTATAACTCGACCCCATCCTTTCTAATTAAAGCTATTTATTATAGAATCTGAGGAAGATCTCGGCACAGCTCGTGGAGGTGGCGGCGGAGGCGGTGGTGGTGGCGGCGGAAGCAAGGGAGGCGGCGGAGGCGGCGGCGGCGGCATGGGCATGATGATGGTGGCCGGAGGTATGATGAAGGCCACTCTCATGGCTTTAGCAGTGGGAGGAATCGCAGCAATCGCAGGAAAAGCTCTGATGACTGGTCTTTTATCTCTCATGCTGTCTGCTATTATCGGTCTGAAATCACTAGGAGGTGGAGGAAAATCCACCACCTACGAGATAGTTTCTAAACCAATTTATACACACTCCCAATCCCATTCCGAGGAGCACGGCCATGGGTATGGGCATTCAGGGTACGGGAGAAGCTTCGAAGTACCCTTACCACTGGGTTTACAACCAAGTTATAAGCCAACCAACTAAGAAAGTGATGCCAAATTAAGAATTAAGTTAATTTATTTATTATTTCTGTTGTTGATAACTGAAGTTATTTATTTTTACCATTTTTTTATTTAATAAACATGTAATAATGTTAAAATTGTTTTTATTTCAAGAATAAATGTAAAATATTTATTAGGTGAAGTAAATTTTTTAAAACGCGAAACAATAGTTTAGTGAGTTAGTGAGTTATTGATATGGTATCGGAAATTGAAGTAATTATAGAACGTATTCAGTCGCGTATTTTATTAAGCCGAAATGTTTGCGTATTTTAAAAATAACACTGAATAACTTTCATATAGTCCGACTCTGTTTTTTGTACCATTTGCTCCTTTTTCCTATACCATAATCACAAACAAACGATATTTTATGAAGAAACATTACAATATACACTGTGTTTGCAGTCTTATCGCATTTATGAAAGAGGATAATTCTACATCACAAAACATGAAAAACCAGCGTAGAAAAACAAACCCTAAGAGAGTTACGACCCTTTAAAATTGAACTAAAAATAAGGTTTTTAATTAATAACTCTGGTACCCTTAGAGATAGAGCGATCAGGTTTTGCATGTATTCTAATAAGAGCAATAAGTTTATGTTATTTTTTTTTTTTAATTTATACAGAGGCGTGCCTCGACGGACCAAATGTGTGCAGCTTAACTCATCTTTGCCCCAAACTTTTTTATGTGTATTTTTTTATATTTTGATTACAATACAATATAAGTGGGGTTGTGAAGCATGGTACTGCCTTTCAAATCACTGTGACCAATGAGATCTATTGTGAATCCCCTTTATATTTTGAGTAAACAATATAGATTCCTTGAGTAAAAATACCTACATAAAAAATGTGATAAAGTGTAACATTGTAGGAACAACCGTTTTCAAACAAATGCAATTAAAATTTTACGTTTTAAAGGACTTTTAGTCTTTTAATATTAAATTTAGGTTTTTCGGTAAAGAATACTTTTTTGCTTATTTTTAAATGAGAATCGCTCTATATCATTAAAATTTTATTAGTGCTTTTTTCTGTTCTCCATTCAACATTTCCATCTTCGAATGGCCGTAGCCCCCTTAGGGCTTATTTCTGGACAAATGTGATGTTTTGTGATGCAGAATCATCCCCTATGATATATGCCATAAGACTGCAAACACCGTGTATGTGTAAAAAATTAAATTATAAACTCAAAAATAAATTGGTGACTAAGTGATTAAATAAACTTAAATTTTTTATTATAGAAAATAAGGAGTTAGGTACAGCTCGAGGAGGAGGCGGAGGAGGAGGAGAAGGGGGAGGCGGAAAAGGTGGCGGAGGAGGAAACAAAGGAGGTGGCGGCGGAGGAGAAGGAATGGGCATGATGATGATTGCAGGAGGTCTATGGAAGGCCACAATGATGGCCCTAGCTATAGGAGGAATCGCAGCTATAGCTGGAAAAGCCTTAATGACCAGTATGTTAGCCTTAATGCTCTCGAAGATCATCGCCTTAAAATCACTAGGAGGTGAAGAAAAATCCACCACCTACGAGATAGTTTCCAAACCTATTATTTCCCATTCAAATATCCACTCTGAGGAGCATGCCCATGGGTATGGGCATTCTGGGCATGGGAGAAACTTTGAAGTACCTCTACCTCTGGGTCTACAACCAAACTATAAACCAGCGTAAACTAAAATAGTTATTCCAAATTAAATTAATTTATTTATTATTGTGTTTGTAATTTATTTATTTTAGTTATTAAATATTTGTTAATCTTAGCAAGTTTTTTATTACGAGGAGCATACATTATACCAGAAAAATTTTGACTTGATTTAAAAAAAAAATTAAAATATTTTAAGTTATTAAAACTTTATTGAGGGAAATTCCTATCTGTATTTAAGGATGTTCCTCCAGAGTTCTTCAGAGTTACTCAGAGTTCCTCCAGAGTTCCTCTTGAGTTCCTTTGGCTTGTACAAAAGATTTCCTCATGGTCAGCCCCTCGTACAATATAGAGTACAGGAAATTATTTTTGTTTGGAACTATGCATGAAAAATCATGTCTTTTAAATCGTCCACATTCCGCTTTGCAAGCACTGGCTCTTTTCACGACATTTTCCATGAAGGCTCCTGATATGTCTGGCTTAAGCTGTTGACATAAACCCGCTCTTTCAGGTAGCCCTAAAGAAAAAAGTCCGGTGCTGTCAAATCGGGCGATGGTGAAGGAAAATGGAAATCCAAATTTCGCGAAATTATTCGCTCTTCGAAAATCTGCCTTAAAAGCTGCATTGTGGCTCTGGCCGCATGGCCAGTTGCCCATCTTGCTGCCACCATGTCTTCCACTGCAGGGCGCACAAAATTTTCCAGCATTGAGCGATATCGGTCGCCGTTCACTGTAACTGTATTGCTATTTTCCTAGTAGAAGTAAAGCCCGATTACCATTTGAAAAGTTACACAGCACCAAACCGTGACCTTGAGGGGGTGTACTTCACTTTGGTGCATGACCCTAGCTGGAGCCATACATGTTAAGAGCCGTCATGGAAAATGTCGTAAAAGAGCCCGTGCTTACAAAGCGGAAAATGGACGTCATTTAAAAGTTATTCTAAAGTCACTTTACCATTTAAAAGGTAAAGTGACTTATGGGCCACGCTGTACATCTTAACATATGAGACATTTTAAGATACATTAACAAGACTGTTTTTGGAAAATTTGGTGAACATATCAAAATATTTTCAAACGACTAATATTCATTACGGTGTGCAGGAGATGTGGGGAAGGGGACGTGGAGCCCTACCACCTCATATGTGAATGTCCATCCCTAATAGGCCTAAGATGGAGGCACTTTGGGAAAGACTCGCTGGAACCAAACGACCCAGGTAGCAAGGGATGTTATATTACAAGAAATTAACATCACTTTTGGGTGTATTTTTAAACTAAATCATAACATCACATAATATTGAAAAATAACATGTATTTAACATCACATTTGCAACGTAAAACGTGTGACGTGACAACCATGTTATTTAATAACAAATATTTAGCAACGCTGTGAATATATCGCATGTCACATATTAACGTGGCTTTCACGTGAATGTCATGTTATTTTGCTTCTCACCGACGTTCGAAGCAAAAAAATCGAAATAAGATGATGTTGATAGAGTAAATTATTATAAGGAAATTGTATACACATTATACGATTTCCAATGGATAGGGGGCTCTGCCGGGCTTCTCAAGACCACGGACACGGATTAAAGGAATATATTCTCCGCTTAATCTGCAATTTCGTATTTAGAATCTATCTGTTTCAATCTGTGATTGTTTTAATTACTGATTGATTTTAAATCCGATTTTTTTATAGGGTTATAGCGTTTTTAATGGTTTTAATTTAGAAAAAGCTAGAATATTATTTAAATATTAAAGTACCAGTAACGGCATCCATAAGATATTAGATATAACAGGAATGTGGATTTATGATGTCACAAACACGTTATTTTCGGGATGTCATTGTGTGATGTTATTAGGGGCGGACTTAGGACATCCCCACCATGCTAAATTCTTGTTAAATGAGACTACAATCTTAACATCACATGTCACATATTAACGTGACTTTCACGTGAATGTCATGTTATTTTGCTACCTGGGGAGATCATAAACACTCCCCTGAAACCGTACCTGGACTTTATAAAAGAAACAGGGATGATATGAGGAGATCTGTGCGGTTAACACAAAGGTCCCTAAGCTAATTCTTGGCAAAAAGTTAAAACATTACATAAAAGTGTCAAATAATGGTGATTTTTATCCCATTAAACACGTTGAAGAGGGATGATCGCATAGCGCCCAAGTAGCACAGTGGCTATAAAATATTTCTTACCGTCTTTCGCAGCAAAGTTGCAGCCATATAGCTGTAATTTTCTTGCAAAAGAGCGGCAAAATATACTTTATAGCTACTTTGTTACTTGAGCGGTAGAGCGTTGGGACAGCGAGCGAGAGATCCAGGTTCAATCCCCGGTGCCGGCCAAAAAACATAACAATTTTTTCCAATGCTCAAACACAATATTTAGAGCCGCAGGCGAAATTTTTTAGAAATCTTAAGGTATCATATTTTTCAAAATTTCATATGCAATTATTTAATAAAATCTATTAGAAAATATTGTGATATTAGACTGTTGGAAATCAAGTCAAGCGCCTCAGAAGATTTTTTTAAATTTTTAAATTCACGTATTTAAAAAGAAAGTTATTTCTTAAAATTGTGCCATTGGTTCTCAGATCTGCCTTTATTTAAAGTTTCACATTCATTGCGGTACTATTAGCCGCCTTTCCACTAATAATAATAATTAACCATTATAATAAAATAAAGTAAATAAAAATTAATTAAATGTAACTGAGTGTATTAAATTTATAATGACTTCATTTAAAAAATTGTATTTGTTTTTGCTATGCTACATACGTATGTATTTGAGACACTTTTTACATCCTGTCGCTCTATATGTTTGACAAGATTCTTTAATATCAATATTTTTAGTGTCATTTTACGATAGACACACATTATATAGGTACCGAGTTAAAAAAGTATATTTTTTATACCTCCTTTCCTTTTTTACTAAATTTATATTAACTTATTTTGAAAGTACCTATGTACAGTAGAAAGTTATCCATCAGATTTAGGTATCTTTATAGATATATCTGTGTCGTTTAATTAAAAAATCAATTAACACTTTCACTGCTACCCCATAATCTGGTTGCATAGCTGGGTGGTAAAGTATTTTTTGTATATAAAGATCGTGCACTCATATGTCGGCCGAAGCCGACATGCGCACCCGGTAGCAGCCGCATAAGTTTATTAATAGAGTCTAGAATATAATATGCTACGCCATACACTGACACAGGCGGATTTACCTTCCTACAACTCTGCTTTGAAACGGAAGCCTGACTCCTATAAGAGTCGTGCTCGCTGTCCCGACTCTCAAGAGAGTCATGAGCAGTGAAAGTGTTAAGCGAGTTTTGTTCCTATTAACTAAAACATATATAGTCGCAGCGGTGTCTTTGTAAGGGACGGGTGTGACCGCTTTGGCGGATTTACTCCAGCATCAGCATTGCAATTATTGATATGCACAGGACTTGATTAATTTTATTTTTTATTTTATGTAATGTGGTGAAAGTTTTTGTTTAACTGTAAAGTTTTAAGTGAGGCGTGATTATTAATATGTGATGTTAAATTTAAATTCAATGTATTTCGTTGTACAGGTGGATAACTTTTTATGAATTTCAAAGATGTTTTATAGGTTGGCGCCTGCGCAAACATCACTACAAAGTGAGAAGGTTTTGTGTAGGCCGTAAATAATAGTAGATCGAGCTGGCAAACTATCCTATAGGAAAATGCTATTATTGGAATTGAATTGGATTGGAACTAAAACATACCAAAGCCATAAAATTAAAGGAAGAAGAAGAAGAAGAAGAAGAAGAAGAAGAAGAAGAAGAAGAAGAAGAAGAAGAAGAAGAAGAAGAAGAAGAAGAAGAAGAAGAAGAAGAAGAAGAAGAAGAAGAAGAAGAAGAAGAAGAAGAAGAAGAAGAAGAAGAAGAAGAAGAAGAAGAAGAAGAAGAAGAAGAAGAAGAAGAAGAAGAAGAAGAAGAAGAAGAAGAAGAAGAAGAAGAAGAAGAAGAAGAAGAAGAAGAAGAAGAAGAAGAAGAAGAAGAAGAAGAAGAAGAACTAAAACATAAAAAACATTTATAATAATTTAGGTATATTTTTGTTTTAATAAATAAGTAAATTTACATATATAATAATTCTTAAATAATTAATTACTATGGGTTTATTGTATGAAAACTATTTACAATTGCATTAATATTTTAAAATTACAATGAATTAAAATTTAATTTAATACTTTAAAAATTTTTAGGAAATACACTGATAAAAAGGATTTGGATATGGCCAATTAAATTATTTGTTTTATTTGATTCAAATAAATATTTAGTTCATGTAAACAAATATTTTAATTTCAAAATGATTTATTAATGGAAACAAAATAGTTTTTTTGACAGAAATAAAATTTATTTGTCACAACCAAATAATTTAATTGGCCATATCCAACCAAATATTTAGTCCAAACGTTTGTATTTATTTATTTATTTATTTATTTATTTATTTATTTATTTATTTACAGTATTACACAAAGTCATGGAGACTCTCCATTGGAGAACCTCAATAATTATAATTAAGATTAATTTTCTTGTTTAGCTCTTTTAATTTGCCTACTGTACTGGGTAACATCTTTGTCTTGTTAAAGAACCCAGCAATATTCTGACAGCATATACGTTCTTGCCTTTTGTTTTTATATGTTATAAACTTGGATAGGAAAAAGCACCTTTTAAAATAGTGTAAATTAACAACTATATAGAAAAAAATCGTGACTTGACTTGAAAACTCTGATTACAGATTCGAAATCTACGACCCAAAATTGACTTAAAAACTTGGTCCGATGCCAGAATTTTTTTTTCTGATGCACCGTGTGATTTATTATCTAATATTGACGATATGCAAGTTTAGAGCAAGACAAAATTGACGAATAAAATGGAGTGGAAAACTCGTTTGGTTAATTTTATTTTGTAACACAAAAAACGATTTTTTGAAAATTTTAAGTCGTGGAAAATTCCAAAACAAAACTGTCCAAACCAACTTTCACTATGAAGTGGGGCGGACCCCTAAGTGACAATCAGCTGATTTTACATATCTGCTGTCAGAAAATTAGTAAACGTCAAACACATAACCTAAAATTAAGAAATTCATTTTAAGATAATTTTTGCATTTTTTGAATGTTTAGGTGTTAGGTCGTAGGAAAAATAGTATACGCACCTCGACGCAAACCACTTCAGTGCACTGAAAACTAGGTTCGCGTACTTGGTGCGTTACAACATGTTTTGAAACATTAAAAAAATTGCATTATCTAAGTATCTATAGCTAAACAAACGTGGCGCTTAATGTCATTCTAGTGTCCTGAACCACTTTTCAGGCCCATGGTGGCCGCAAATAAGGCAAAGAAGAATCCAGCGAGTCCTGTTGCTCCTGTTAAAAGGACTAAACCGCCGATCATCACAGGAATGAGGGTGAAAAATTTTAATTTGTAAGCTAAAAGCAGAGGGAGCAGGAATTTCTTGAATCTTTTCTTCATTTTGTACTTCCCTCTTGCTTCTTCCACGGGGTCTTCGTAATCTAAAACGAAAAAAATTATATACAGGGATATTCAAAAGTAAGTTGAAGAAATTTAAGAGGTAAAGGTAAGTTAAAAAATATGAGAAAAAGTTCCTAAAGGTTGGCCCTAAGGGAGCTACGACCCTCCTAAGGGTACAAGTAGTTTTTATACCGGGTGTTTATTTTAACCTGAAACTTTCAAATATCTCGAATACTATGCATTTTAGAAAAAAATATCGGACAAAATTTGTTTATTTTTATGTTGGAAACAAAATAGCGTATTTATTTTTTACGGATATTTACGTTTTCAAGGTCATTTCAAGGTCAAATTTGTTTTTTTAAGTACAAACATATATTTTTTTACTGTTATTTAATTCCCCTCAAAAAAATAAAAATCTTTTGTAAAAAACTTTTTTTGGTCGGACTTTTAGTTGCAGAGATAACACAGCCACACAAAATTAAAAAAGTTGCATCTCCGACGAACTTGACTATCCCTCTGTATTTTGAGACGCTGAATCCGAATCTGAGGTCGAAATTTAAAAGTTAGTTCTCATTTTTACCATAACCTCAAAAAACATATCATATCATTGCGAAAAGTATGTTTTTTGAGGTTCTGTTGAAAATGGGAGATAACTTTTAAATTCCGACCTCAGATTCGGATTCAGCGGCTCAAAATACAGAGGGATTGACTAGTCAAGTTCGTCGGAGATGCAAGTTTTTTAATTTTGTGTGGCTGTGTTATCTCTGCAACTAAAAGTCCGATCAAAAAAAGTTTTTTATAAAAGATTTTTATTTTTTTGAGAGGAATTAAATAACAGTAAAAAAATATATGTTTGTACTCAAAAAACAAAGTTGACCTTGAAATGACCTTAAAAACGTAAATATTCGTAAAAAAATAAATACGACATTTTGTTTCCTCCATTAAAATAAACAACTTTTGTACCATAATTTTTTTTTTCTAAAATGCATAGTATTCGAGATATTTGAAAGTTTCAGGTTAAAAAAAAACACCCGGTATAATGTCTCTGGAACGCTATGAACTACAGAAACGATTTTTCACACATGCCTTAACATTGATAAAGGCTATTCTTTTATGTAATTTTTATTCTGTAATTTTAACCAGGGAGGTGCAAAATGGGGGAGCGATGTCACCCAAACTTTTTTATCCGTAGATTTTTTGACCTTTTCTCAATAAAATACGATTCTTGGGAGGCATAGCGTAGTGGCTAGCGCGTATGCATAGCAAGTCTACTATCGTGAGTTCGATTCTCACTGGCGCCGATTTGCCTTTTTCAGTTAATTAATAATTGAAATTTGTCGAAGGCGATAAGTGAAACGGACACTCCCTAGAAACTGGTTCGAAAGTCAGTATAAGCCGGTGGTTCCCTCTACTACTAGCCCACACAAGTCCTGGACTTAGGGGATGCTTAATTAAGTAGAATAGTACGAGGTTAAACAAACATGTAATGTAATGTAATTAAAAATGCATAAAAAGGGTTCTTTTTAGGTAACACCGTAGGGCCAACCATTTTCGTGTAAATTGCAATTTAAGAGGCAATTTCAGGTTCTGAATATCAAAAATAGGAACTAAAACTTTTTTTGGACTTTTTATTATAAATGAAAATAAAGTTTAGTGCCTTATAGACGGCAAACTATTAAAATCTATAAAGAAATTGCACTGCTCTACTACAGAATTTTCACAATCAATGAGAAAATCCCTACCAAAATGTCATATAGTTGATATTTCACTCTAATTTGATTTGCCGTGTCGGTAGGTGCTGGCTTCGAGACAAATTTTTGGTCCGCCTGTGTATCTAGATATAGATAATTCTTATCAGATTACAGGTCTGCCAACATCTAATGTGTAGTACTTTTGTGCAAACATTAGATGGTGCCACCAATTTGTACGCTCTCGATACAGTTATACTTATTTTTGACAAGTATTTTAAATTTTCAACAGTCTGTGCGAAAGCCACCATACCAATATATGCTCACTGATGATCTCAAAAAAGCGTGAAATAGCAGCTATATGACATTTTGGTAGGTATTTTCTCATTGATTGTGAAAATTCTGTAGTAGAGCAGTGCAATTTCTTTATATATAATTTGAGTTTCTACACCTACATTGTAGGTGTAGGGAAATTTCTTCCATAAATTTTTTCCATATGATGTTTGTGGCCGATTTCCACCCAGTCCAAAATTATTTGCATTGGGGTATTTTTACTGTAAGGAAGCTTTCCCAACTCTATTAATATAGGAAAGAAAGCAATATTCTTACGGTAAAGAAATAGATTTATGGTAATGTGTGTGTGTATAAATGGCTTGTTTGTTTAGCCATTATAAAACTTCGTCCTATAATATTAAATCGTTATATATAGATCTATCATTAAGTGACGAATCCAACCTGACATGAAATTATCTGAAGACATTTATAACTGTAGTTTATATGTTTTACAATTTTAATATTTTACTGTTTTAAATTTATAATTCTACTGTTGTTTATTGAACATCGGTAGATTTACCTTAAGGCAATTTTTCTTAATTTTTCGAGTGTGAAAAAAGGAGTAAAAAGCACATGTTTTATAGTTCGACCTATAGTATATTAAAGTACTAGTTTCATAACATACGTTATTAGCGGGTACAAGTTTAGAAAACGAGACGCTTGCGGGTTTTCAAAAGTACTAGTGCACTAAAAACGTGTTATGAAACGAGTCCTTTATACAATTTTTTCTATTTTGCTCTATAATTATAAAAACCTTAAAACCTTACATTAAATTGATGACTGATTTAGGGATTTTTGTTTCGGGTTGGCATTACAGTTTTCGCCATGTTTAAAATTCTAAGAACAAATCTTCGGCTTACAAGTAAAGAGCAATAAGTCCAAAAACATGGTTTTGAGATATTGACAAATTTAACTATCATTGTTGTTTTTTAATTTTTGTAATAATTGTTTTTGGAAAAAAACTACCGCAAATTGCAATGACATGTTTGGACATAATGATGTCCCATTTGCAGTTAAATAAAGAAACATTGAAGTAGTTTAATTCAACTAAATTAGAAAAAAGACATGGACTTAGTGCCTTATAATTGTAGGCCCACGACGTCGGCTTACAAGTAAAGAGCACTAAGTCAATAAAATAATATAAAAAACAACTATTTAAAATTAAAACCCTTCTATTAATTAAACGTAATGTATAACTATAAAGTAGAAAACAAGATGTTTACATAAATTATCAAAAACTACATTTTTAAAAGAAGGGTTTGGACTTTTTGATTGTTTAAAGCACGTTTCCAAAATTAATAAAATTAATTAGTATTAATTATATGAAACTGCTTACTATGCCAGAACTAAGACAGTTTTCAGAGGCCATCGGATGTGCCGGCAAAGAAGCATCTCCTAAAGTCAATAATTATAATGAATCATTATTAATGATAAAACACTTCACGGTAGAATTCTAAGGGCTGTTTTCCGAACTTGCCGCAAACTTTAGTTTTTTTCTTTTATTCTTGTTAGTTATGTAATAACCAAGGATTTGAGAGCAAAATTAAAATAATCTATCAGTTAAAATTTGAATGCGTTTGTTAGTACAATAAATAACGCGATATTGTTATATGATTCAAGCAATCATATTTATATAAATTAACTCTTTTTAGAAAGTCGCTTAGTGCAGAAACATTTGAAATAATCTACAAGTAAAACGCACTAAGTGCACTAAGTGACTTAGTGCCTATTGCCAGATAAAATTTTAATCAAAATCAAATTGGTGCGTTTTGTATAGTGGGTAACTCCCTTGGCAGTCCACCTAGAGGTTAGTTCATCAAAAATTAATAACAGTGCCATTAAAATCTCATTTTTGCAAAAAAGTGACTAAGTGCCTTTTACTTGTAAGCCGACGAAATGATATTTTGATATATTTTATAGTCATGTCTTCTTTTTTCACTGTTAGTAACCAAGCCTCAATTTTAACACGGTAAAAAATAACCTAAACACAAATTTTGTAGAAAATTCAACTTTAAAGCGACATTGACATTTGCACGGAAAACGTCAAGTGATAGGCTCTATAATAACACGCAAAGTGCGTGTGATTATAAGCCCATAGAAAAAATTCTTCATTTCTGTGGCTGATGTAGGGAGGTCGAAGCTAAGTGACAAAAAGTACCAAGGGAGTACAAAAATAGTCTAAATTGCGTTGACGTAATTGTTGTACAGCCTTTTCACAAATTATAGCATTAAAAAAAAATTAATTTCGAATGAATTTTAAGAAGATAAGCAAATCTTCATGGTTTGTTATAAAAACGTCTTGCATACAATATTCTATGAGAGGAAGATCCCTATTGTTTTTGAAAATAATCCCCCCAAAATTAAAAAAAAGTTATTGGCGGTTAAAACTTTTTTTTGTCTTTTGATTTTTTTAAAACTTGATGTTTGTTTTAATAAACCTAGGCCTAATTTAGGCC
>OY294044.1:112039308-112062914 GCA_958510825.1 Brachypterus glaber | reverse complement strand
AGCAACAATAAATAAACAAACAATTAAAGAGATAATAGTTATAATTATAACTATAAATCTATTAAACATGTTCTACTACGGTGGGCAATCTATTTGTTTTATTTTTATAAAGAAAAACATTTAAATAAAACAGAATTTCTGAAAAGAGTTTAATTGAATTTATTAAATAGGAAAAAAAACGAAATATTTATGTGCATAGGCGCAAAAACCACAAACCACAAGTACAAACTGGTTCAAATTACTGATAGTTGTACGCAGGGCCGTAGCGTAGGATATTTGGTGGGGGGGAGGAGGCTGTCAAAAATTAAAACTTTTTTTAGCCTAAAATCACAACTTTTTTCCTCGACAAAAAAAGTTCATGACTAAAAAAAAAAATTCTCAAAACTCAAAATGTTCATGACTAAAAAAAAAGGTCCCACCCTTTCTCAAAAAAAAAAAAAATTATCAAATTACACCTTCTAGTTAAGTTATTTATATTTTTCAAGGTTTGAGAATCCTTACCTTTATATTTCTTAATCTATGAGTTACAACTTTTTTTACAAGATTAAAAATTTATAATTTTATTATTTTTAACCCATGAACAATGCAAGTTTTATATTTTGAATCCAGGAAATATGCAAGTTTTTTGAAAATCCAACTTTTTAATATATACCACTTTTTTCCCAAAATTAAAAATGTATTATTTTATTATGTTTATCCCATGAAAAAATTTGCAACTTTTATATTTTTAATTCATGAAATATGCAAATTTTTTTTATTCTAAGATTTAAAAATCCCAACTTTAATATTTTTTAAGCCATAAAATTTAAAACTTTTTTTCCCAAAATTAAAAATTTATTATTTTATTATTTTTTACCCATGAAATATGCAACTTTTATGTTTTTAATCCATGAAATATGCAACTTTTTTGATTTCAAGATAGGTGGGGGGAGGCTGTTGCTAAGGAAGCTAATATGTGATTGTCGTACCAAAGCAAAAGCGTATGCGAAATATTTTTGCGAATGGTCAAGAATAGAGCTGCTGGTTTGGAGCCAACTGTTACATTTTTTATTTATTTTGGTGTACAAATATTGTTTTCATGAGTACCCGTTTTTAGTGCACTCGATGTGCACTGAAATGGTTTGCGCCGAGGTGCGTATACTATTTTTCCTACTACCTAACACCTAAACATCAAAAAAAACGCAAAAATTATCTTAAAATTAGTTTGTCAATTTGAGGTTATGTGTTGACGTTTTCTAATTTCTGACAGCAACGGGTGGGAAATAGGCACTAACTACTAACTAGGTCGTAGGAAAATCATCATAAATTATAGAAATATGATAAATAAATAAATTTAATAAATATGAAGTATTATACTTAAGTATTTATTTTTTTTTTCATCCAGTTAATAAAATTAAACCCACTTTTAAAAAGTGTAACGCTAGTCTTACAGTAGGCAATTTGGTGATATTTAAGTTTTTTATATCAAGGAGAAATTCACCAACAAAATGAGCTGAAAATAAAAAAAAAAACATTTCATTTTGCAAGAAACTGATTAATAGTCAAAATTTCATAGTATACAAGTTTGTGTTTGACACAAGTTTGTGTTTTTCCTATCTAAAAATTCATCAAATTGTTGACAGTGTATAATAATAATATAAAAATTGAGGAATGTAGGATCAAAAGGTGTAAGTAAAAAATGTAAAAAACTGTTTTTAGACAAAACTTTTTTACATCGGTACTTAGTGCTACTAAGAGTGCCGATGTATTGAAATCTTGGCCGAAAAGTCAAAATCTTTGACCACGTTTTTTCACATTTCTCGACGTTTTAGACCATTCTGAGTCGAAATCAGTAAAAAAAAATTTTTGCGTCCGTCTGTCTGTCTGTCTGGGTGTAAACTCTTTAACTCCATTTCTAAATGAGATATCGACTTGCGGTTTTTTGCATATTGTTTCTTATCGTATTCCGAAGAGCTGATTAGATTTTGGGGGTAAACGATTGGGAGTAAGGGGTAAAAATAGGGTAAAACTCCTATTTTTAGCGTTTTTTGTTTATATTAAGGCAATTATTATTGTATTTGGTTAATTTAGCACTTATATAAAAGATAATTTTAAATTGGTCAAAAAATGTTATAAACAACGTTTTCCTAAAACGCATTGTTTTCGAGATATTGGCGTTTAAAGCAGTAAAAGTTTTTTTAGTATATCTCACATATTTATAACGCGATTTCAAAAAATTATATTTTAAATAAAAACTCTTTTTAAGCCCTATAAAAAATGTTATATACAGTTTTTTGCTAAAATATAATGTTTTAAAGATACAGAATTTAAAATCAAACAAAACACCTAGTTTGAAATTTGCAAACTAGATGGCTCTAGTGTACAATAGTGCCGATGTTTTGACAGGGTGCTTGCAACGTTTCATCTAGTTATTATTTACAATAAGAGAAACATTTAAAAACCACATAAAAGGTAAAATAAAATTACACAAAAAGTGGAATAATAAATTTTTCCCAGCCTCTCCCCCTCTTCCCCAAAATGTAAAAAATTGTTTCTGGGTATAACTTTTTTAGTATTCACAATAGAAGAAAAATTTAAAAATCACCTAAAAGGTAAAATAAAATTAGACAAAATGTGTTATTAAAATGTTTCTAGTATTCACAGTAAAAAAAATATTTTAAAACCACCTAAAAGATAAAAAAATCCCTCTCCCACTCACAAGCCCCCCCCCCAATATTAGAAATTTGACATATTTTTTTATGCGAAAGTATTCTCGCTCACGACTGGTTTATTTTTGTATTTATTTCCCTTTTTTACCGAATTAAGGATATTCTTACTTAATTATCAAAAAACTAAATTTTTAACCCCTTTTTACCACCTCACTCCCAACAGATAGACTTTGCAGTACCTTTTGATCCAAACATTGATTTTTATCGTTAAAAACAAAACTTTAAAAAAGACCGATGATTTAATGGCATAAAAATCTCATTTTTATCACCTTTTTTCCCTACATGACTCAAGTAATCCTGAGAAAATCCTTTAACTAAAAAATAATCGATATAATTTCTTACCTGCAGGAATCTTTCTCTGTACAGTCCACGAAGCTGACGTTGGAAAAACACCCGAAGGACCAATCCATGGACTCAGCGCCCTTGAAACCTCACAGCAATTTTTTTTACTACTGTCTTTGTCTATACTATCTAGATTATTTGCTAAACATAACTTATGAACCATATGAAACAGTAACAAAATGTAGAACCACTTCATTGTTAATATCACAGCTCAAAACATAATATAAATAATAAATTAAACTAGTCTTTTTTTAAGGTTGGCTATCATCTTTACCAAAAAAAGATGCTTCAATTTTAAACTATTTAGGTACCATCTTCACAAAAATTAAAGTCACAAAAATAAAAAAAAATTAAAAAATTTAAATGTTTTGCAAGAGATCCTTATTTAAAGACCCTATAAAATCAACTAGTTCAAAATTCAGTCCATCATTTTCCATTTCTGTTGTTGTTACGAAGGCGTGTAATGATACTGTTTTAATATTTAATATTATCCCACTTTATGCTTCAATTACGCGAATAACAACTAAACCGTTCAATTCTTGCGGTTTTAACTTAGGCTGTCACGAAAACATATTTTTTCTTCAAGCGTACTAAAATGTTCATATTTTATAACTGGACACACTAGTTAGAAGTGATCTATTTTTTTACATTAAAAAAATGAGTTCATTGTTGTACGCCGTAAAAAAAGTCCAAAACCACCACTGGCGGCAGCACTCTTTGACTTTGATGACAGTCATACTTCAAACTTGTTTGTTTATTATGTAAACAGGTGGTTGACTCTAGATTCTGTGCAAAAACCTTGTGTGAAATTTATTAAAAATGATTGAAGAAGAAGGTATGGTTTATACACCTACAAATATCTCAGCAATTGCAAATGCTACATTAGACAAGTTACCATCGAAATCGCAAAAAGTGTACGATTTAGCCTACGAAAAAAATTTAAAATGAGCTAAGGAAGGTTTAAGTTTATTTCGAAAGGGTTTTATTCAGAGGAAAAGTGCTTTTTTTTACTCGTCTGTAGTTTCCGGAATCCGCTTCGCGTCGTCCGTAAATTCTACAGACTAGTAAAAAAAAGCTTCACTTTTCCTCTTAGTAAAACAATATACTATTCTACGACTGCTTTAGAATGTAAGCAAATACACACACTTTTCAAACACAGAATGAATCCATTCTAGCTCTAGATACGGTATGAATATTCCGTATCAAGTGTTAGAATGAGCACATGTAGTGCTATCTCTTGTTTATAAAAGTAAAGAAAACTTTAGCAATATATATATATATATATATATATATATATATATATATATATATTTTACCATGAAATATTGAATAATTTAATGCAATTTAAAGTTTTTTAAAATTACATAAAGTTTATTAGATTTTCTTAATATTTGACCAGTTTTTTATCAAATTAGTTCAAAAAATTAAAACTGCTTCATCTATTGTTAAATATTTAAACCTGATATCTGTCACAACAATCTGACATAAACTTTAATTTTTGCATTATAATTTGTAAATATGTGCTAAAATTAAATAAAAATGTTTTTTAAGTACTGATTTGATAAAATTTTTAAATAACATTAATTGCTTTATTTAAAAATATGTGTTTTGTTGCATTTACAATATCGAGTCACAAAAAACATTGTTTTTAACCTTGTCCGCAGTTTAAAGCCATACAGTGTTTTATATTTTTTGCAGTCAAAGAAAAAGTATAGTCTACAACACGTATGGAATAGTCATTCCGCGCTCGCGGGACCGTCATACTCGCGCGGAATATTGTCTATTCCATACTAGTATTTTTTTTTATATTTTGTTTCCTAAAATACATTTTGACTGTCTTAGAATGTTAGTCAAGTCGCACAAAAAACTCTTACGGCATATAGCCGTAAGCGAATGACGGTATATGACACAAACCGTAAGGGTTTTATTTTATCTAAATCAACGAAATAATACACAATTTACTATAAAATATTAAAATAGACCCATTTGGCCTCCAGCCTTGTGGGTTAATTTTATCATGGGCAAGATCCTAGTTTCCTCTTTCATACTATAAATAACTATTAATTGGAGAGGTTTATAATTTTTATCACGTTATTCTAACGTCATATTTCTTACGTTATTATAACGTCAGTTATGACATCATGTAGGTCAGTTAGTGCCTAATAATTGACGTCAAAAATACGTCTCTTGGTTTCCTGGGCAATGCTTATTAATAACTAAGCTATAATGAATTTAAACAAACAAAATTGACATTTATAGCATGACATTGACGTTTATAGCATGACACTGGTCTTAGGTGGGAACTTGAGTGATTAAATGGGATTCATAATATTCAGTTTATTTAAGAACCTTCAGCTTGATGCTTTCTAAGGTTTTAATAGTTTTTTCTTATTATTTTTTTTATGTAGAATGATTTTTTAAAAACTGTTTTATTTTCTTCCACGTTTAAACAAAAATTAAAAATAAACATTTTTGCTACAACCTATTCTGCGCATTGACATGTCCTCTTTTTTTTAAATTACTTTTTTTGGTTTTTCGGTATTTGAATATCTAATTTATTTAGCTATTAATCTTAAACGCGTTTTTTTTTCATTGTTATTGATTCTTTTCTTCTTGTTATTGTTTTTTCCCTAATTGCGAAACTTTTTTTTAACGCAGAACCAATTTATTTTAGATCTTCATTTTCTCATAAAGTTATTGGTGCAGAGAACAGCTGTCACTAGTGATTTAACTGTGGCATTTTTAATCACAATTAAGTGATTTGCCTACTAAACTTCATCACACTCTTTACCGTCCTTAGGAAAGTATTTATGTAGAATTTTAAATTTTCTAAATTTATTTATTTTTTTTTTATAAAAAAAATAAATGTAGTTTTATATTTTTTTATTAATTTAATTAATATTAATTATATACAAAGGTAGAGAAGACATTTTTTATAACCGAGCGTATTAAATCCCGAGCTGCGTAGCAGCAAGTTATTTAAGAGTGCGAAGCTATAATAGTCTTCTCTACTGTAGTTTATATATTAGTTTTTTCACTACTAGCACTATTTAACTATTTTTATTCAAATAATAAATTACATTTTGAACAGAAAATATATTTCTTGAAATTTTCATAAAAATCAAGTAGCCTTGATCAATGACATTTGTTCAATAAATACTTTGAAATGACTTTTAAAAAATTTAGTTTTTTTTAAATTTTTTTCATAATATTTAGCTAATTATTGATTGTATTATTTGGTAATAATTATAATTAATTATATTTAATAAATAAAAAGTTATTTAAAGCTATTTTCATGGGTTTAATTAGTAAAAATTGCACAAAGAACTGAAACATCTAAAGTGACAGAAATCAATTGTTTATAAAATTGACTCCTACTAGGAGAGAAAAAATGATTATTTCTATAGGTGAAGAAAATTGAATTGGTGTTTTAACTAGCTCCTTTTTCTTGTTTTGACGCAATAGTCCATTACACGGAAAGAAATTAGTGGGCTCCGCGCTATACATTATAAGATATTTGGTAACAGTGGCAAATTATAGTGATTTAAGCTATAGATTATAAGGGACACAATAACTAATAATGTTAAAAATAAATTGGAAACGATTATATATATTACAGACACGATAATATTTATTACAGGCACTATTATAAATTTACAGAAATTTTATTATATTATAAAAATTATTAGCACGGACAATAATTAAATCTATTTAACCTATAAATGCCATACTATTTGTTATATTTTATTATTCACTAAACAATTAAAGTATTTCATATAAATTTTTACACTGACTGCCATAATTGTAAGAGAAAGCCTTGTATTTATATAATAAGCGATTATAATTTGCTTGGTATGTGTGTTATAGCGCTCCTAGCAATAATTTTTTTTTTCCGTGTAGGATGGAATAAATTACACAGGCCCAAAATAAAAAAATTGTCTGTACTGGGGTTGAGGTTGAGACCCACCTATTCTTATGTATTTTGAGATTCTGAACACAAATCTGTCGTAAAAAAGGCACTTTAAGGGCTCATTTTTTTTGCTACACTAAAAAAACTGTTTAGAATGGTAAAAATCTCATATTATTTCAGTGTAGCGAATAAATGAGCCCATGAAGTGGCTTGGTATAGCAGATTCGTGTTCAGCATCCCAAAATACATAAGAATAGGTGGGTCTCAACCCCATCCAGCTACTTTTTTTGTGAACCATATAAAGGACCACAAAAAAAAGTTGTTTGTGCTGGGGTTGAGAATAGTCATATGTATGTATTTTGAGATTCTGAACACGAATTTTCCGAAAAAAAGGCAACTTATGGGCTCATTTTATTGTTACACTGAAAAAACTGTCTAAAATTGTGAAAATCTTACCTGTAATTTGAGTTTAGCAAAACAATAAGCCCATGAAGTGTCTTTTTTATGACAGATTCGTGTTCAGCATCCATACATACCATACATAAGAAAGAATAGGCGGGTCTCAACCCCAGCACAGATAACTTTTTTTGTGTGCCTGTGTTATTAATTCATCAACCTTATCAAAAAATATTTTACATACTTAGACATCTTCATGTAAAGGTTTTAGTATAAGTTCATGCACCTAAAAAATAGACAAAGCATTTATAATGTATTATTTTAAAATTATATTATAAAGTGAAATAATACCTGAACATGTTGGGGCGTTGAAAGTATATACAAAACGGCATTAACAACATCTTCACAATTCAGTAATGGGACCTTAGAATTTTTGTATTCTGGATCTGTGTTCATTTTTTTAGTAACCATGTCTGTTTTCACTAGACCCGGACTTACACTCTAAAAAATATTTATGGTGTCATAATGAGTGTATTATCAAGCTCAAATAAAAAAAATCCTATGACCACGTATGAAAACGACAAATTTCACGAGATTTAAGGCCTATCCAGAAGCTTGCATAAGAACTTAAAACATAAGAATGCGATGCCGTGATTGGCTTACAAGATAAGATATAAATATCAAAAATAGTATTAATAAAATAAGATTTTAAATCCCCAGTAGTCAGATAAACGTAATGCTCTACACTTAGGTAAGTTCTTTTTGTCTTCGGTCGTGTTTATGGACCTCAGCTCCGCTTCGGTCCACAAAATACGACCTCACACAGAAAAAATCACTTACCTCTACTAGGAGCGCAAATAACTATTTATAGTTTTCATATATAATTACACAAGAGGATGAGAATTATGCGGGAAAATTTCGCTGTTTTCATGAAAATTTGCTGTCTGGAAATAATTACGACTGCTAAACTAAAACCTTTTTGTTCATTTTTAAATTGCAAATTATAGTTCTGTCAATAGTTTAGTCACTTACTGCAGTACTGACTAGCGCGGTACTGCGCTAGGCTACCAAGCATGTTCATAAAAGTCAACCTATAAAAACTGTCATTACATTTTATAAAAAGAATATTTTGAGGTATTTTTTAGTAAATAATAAAATAATTATAAATAGTAATATATTCATATTTAATTATTAATTAGTTTTAGGTATGAAATCTTATTGAAAAAGCGAAATACTGAAAAACAAAATACTACAGCGATTCTCACTAGAATTTTTTACAGTTGAAAATTCCCGATATAACTGTAATATGATTAGACAGAAATAAACAAGTGCCTAGAAATATTCTTAAATGATTAGTTGATAAAAACGTTAAAAAATATTCCATATAATAACATTTTTATGTATCTCGATATACTTTTTCCACTTTTTCACTTTTTTCTTAGTTACTATAATTTTAAATTATAAATCGTTTTAATTTTAATGAGATAATAACTTACTTGAACTAATTTTAACTGTCAAAGTCTAATCTAAGAAAACAAAAGCAAGAGACCAACACTCAGAAAATGTCGTTGGATTTTTAATACTAAATGTTATTTGTTAATACATATTTGTTATTTATATCTCCACCATTGGTATTTAGTACTTGTGATATTAAATATTGCAATGTGTGTATTGTATACAAAATGTTGTCATACTAACATAGAGACCGTGCTGGTACATTTGGATCCCCACGCAACATGTGTTTATTAATACTAGCATGATATAGTAAAAATTACTGTTACATTTGGTTTGGACTTTTGGTATACTTTGAGTTGTTGTTAAGTTGTATTACTGATCTAGTTTAAAGTATGTTACAGTATTCAGGAAAATTAACAATCAGTAAATAACACCAAAATTTTGATTAGTAATAATATAAAGATTTTAACCACACACAATTACACACTGACAAAATAATCGAGCCTTTTAATACTTTTCTCTGTATTATTACTAATCAAAATTTTGGTATTATTTACCGATTGTTATTTTACTAAATACTGTAACATACTTTAAACAAGATCAATAACATAATAACTACAACCTAAAGTATACCAAACTATAACTGTGATATAATTTACCAAATGTTACAGTATTATTAATAAACACATGTTGCGTGGGGATCAAAATGTACCAGCACGTTCTCTATGTTAGTATGACAACATTTTGTATACAATATACACATTGCAGTATTTAATATTACAAGTAAAGTATTAAATACCAATGGTGGCGATATAAATAAAAGATATGTATTAACAAATAACATTCAGTATTAAAAATACAACGAAATTTTCTGAGTGAAGGTAAACTAGAAATGATTTATCAAGGTTGTCGCATCCAGATTCGATAATCTTAGCAAAACTTCACTTATAGATTATTTATTTTTCTGAAGTAAGTTCTGATATGTCTTTCTAATATTTACTAAAATTAATCAATCTAATAATAAGTATTTTAAATATTGATAATTTTATTTACCTTTATTTATACAAAATTATATTTTTAAATTTATTATATTTTTGTTGGTAGAAAAAATAGGGTGCCTAACTTGTAGAAAAGTATATTTCTTGTATATTTCTGTACGCGTTATGTAATATACTATAAATAACTTACGGATATTTTGATATTTGATTTAATATTAATTAATTCTCTTCTCAGTGTTTCGGTCAGTGCCGTAACGGCGTGTTTTGAAGCCGGGTACACGTTAAAGTTATTTATTTTTGGCACTGTATGCCCGCAAATGCTGTTCATGTGTATAATGTGTCCGTCTACGTTGTTTTTTAGCATCCTCTGGACAGCCTCTTTTGTGCATATGCAGAGACCCAAAATATTTGTGTCTAAAGTTTTCTTCCATTGATCAACATTTCCTAGAAATGTAAATATAGTCAGTATGGGATATTCCGTGTCAACCGGATCATAGCACCAAAAATTGAAGTAACCAAAAAAATTGACCAAGGGCTCATTTTAAAGGTTAGAGTGTCTACTTTTAAAATTCAACATGGCGGCTCCAATATGGCGGCTGAAATCCCTAAAATTTTCAGAAAAATGTACAAAAACCCACACAAAAAAAATTGTTCCACACTGTAAAAACTGCAAGTAAAATAATGTAAAAATACATGAATTTACATAGTACGGAATAGTAAATTTACTATTCTGGACTATGCATAATTCATGAATTTATGTAAAAGAATGTAAAACAATGTAAAAGAATGTAAAATAATGTAAAAGAATGTAAAATAATATATTTACATTGATTTACATACTTTTACGTGATTTTACAATGTCGGGCTATGTTATTTTAAGACGAGCGTGCGCTTTGGACAATAACCAAGAAGCCGTCGCATCATGAGACGGACCGTTTAATATTGTTATTGTTAGAGAGAGCGACGCATGCTGCTAGGTTAAAGTGTTAAAAGTGTAAAAAAAAGTAAATATTATTTATGTACGATATTTAAATGCTTTATTTGTGGCCTTAAATTTACATTCATTATAAATTACGATCTTTATCAACCAATAGATCGTATTAAGAGTGCAAATCGTTTGGTTTAATAAACCAAATGAATTTAGGCTACGATATTTCAAAAAAGCTTTGACATAGACACTTGTAATTTGGAACAAACATTTTCTAAATAGTAATTATGTTTTTTTTTAAATTAAAAAGTCATGTCAAAGCGTTCTTGAAATATCGTAGTGTTTAAGTTGTTTTAAAAGCACTTGTAATATGAAAGTATGTTAATTTTTTAAAAAATTATTGAACACACCATAAGTATTGTAGGCAAATTATTCCTAACAGTAAAATTATTCATTATAAAAACTACATATTACCATTCTGGACTATGTAATTTTTTGCGTTCCGGTCTATGCAAAATATTACCATTCTGTACTATGTAATTTTTAGCGTTCCGGTCTATGCAAAATATTACCATTATGGACTATGTAATTTTTACTGTCCCGGTCTATGTAAAACATTACCATTACGGACAATGTAATTTTTACCATTCCGGTCTATGGCAACATATTACCATTTACGGACTACGTAATTTAATGTAATTTATTTTTACCGTGCATATTTGAAATGGTATATATGCTTTTCGAAGGGTTATGGGTAGGTTCTAATAGCAGATTCGTATTGGGCATGCAAGAAAATCTAAGATAGTACACGTTGCAGTAGATTCGTTTCACCAGTGAATTTATTCATTTTTCTTACGGTTTTTCAGCGAGTGCTGAAGACTGAAGGGCTGAGGAAAAATCTAACCACGGCGAATTCGTGTTCAGGAGGTAAAAATATATTGAAAATCATATACATATCATTTCAAATATGGACCATATTTTTGTGTGCGTTTTTGTACATTTTTCTGAAAAATTTAGGTTTTTCAGCAGCCATATTGGAGCCGCCATGTTGAATTTTGCAAAGGCGCACACAGCTTTTGAAAGTAGACACTAACCTCTAAAATGATCCCTCAGTCGATTTTTGGTCATAAAAAATAATACAAATTTAGGTATATTATCATTTATAATTTGTCAATCATTTTTTCTTAGGCGTATCCACTTTTTCATTATTCTGTTGCTAATATAATATGCTCTATTGTAATTATTATGAGAAAGAAATAAATTAAATTGAAAAAATTGATATTAACAAAATAAGTACAAAAAATGTCAGTATACTTTAATAATACATACGAAAATTGTACTGAAAATAATGTTTTTAATTTTTACAGCCGGGAGAAAATTATGAAATGAAAATGATCACTTGCTCTAGGACTATTCATCTTCTAATATATAGTCGGAGTCTTCATACTGCACAAATAAGGATTTAACTGATTTCATCTATTTTAAAAACGGGGACGTTGACATAGTCGTATATTCGAGTTTTAGAAACCTTGTAAAATTCTTATAAAGCATGTAAAATTCAAAAATACAACTATGTTAGCGTTCTCATTTTAAAACAAATTATAAGTGAGATACTTTAACCATAGGTGGGCTACTAAAAGGCTATATATAAATATCGTAAATATGATGGATTACATTAGAGATAAAGCGGCATTTGCAAGAAATTCCATACTAGTATTTTTGGACCGATTTAATTAAATTTTGATCGAAAAATAAAAATTTCTAAGATTAGCATGACGCGATTTTTAGTTTAAAAAGTCTTGCATGAATTAAAACATTATCTATTCATTTCAACTTTAAATATCTTTTTAAATATTAATAAAAAAAAGTAATTAAAAAAATGTAATAGAATTTTTTTCCGAGTTGTCGGAATTTCATTACAAAAAAATCATCCTTATGTTTGTTAATAGGATTTTTTCAAAACTTTTATAGAAAAGCTTTTCTTTTTAGAGAGAAGTTTTTAATATTTTTTTTTGCATCGTATTCACCAGCAGTCGGCGTAAACTCAGTTATGACTCATCAACGTTGAAAATAAACAGAAACATAGGCTTACGGAATAATTTTGCCGAATTATGAGGGAAATTTTTCCCACCTTACTCGTTTAAATGGAATCATTAAAAAAATCAAGATAAAAATAAATAAACATGTAAATATTTAAAACCTCGCGTCAACGCTAGAGTCGACGCGGGTACTGGAAATTCGCCGAGTACTGGTATTCACACGTAAATTTGTTTTTTCTTGGGTTAGCAACAGAACAAAGGATTTTTTTATGGAACTATTAAATGTATGCCAAAAACAAATGGCATTGTTAAAGTATAGCCTTTTTATTGTCACGTTTTTAGCTGTTTTTAATAAATATGTCAAAAAATTGCAAATTTTGTCTTATGCAAGACCTCCTTTTATTCTAACAGCTTAAAGCATAAAAAAGTTATTGGGGGTAAACCACCTTCCTGAAGCATCCAATATAATTACCAGTAGTCGGCGAATTTCCAGTACTCGCATAGGCGCCGCCTCGACTCTAGCGTCGAGGCGAGGTTTTAAATATTTACATTTTTATTTCTTTTTATCTTGATTTTTTTAAGGGTTTCATTTAAACGAGTAAAGTGGGAAAAAAGTTATAGACAAATAAAAATTAATCACTTTCGTATTCTTAAAAGATAAAAATCGAAAGTCGTTTTTTTTCTTTGAAAAACACCGATTATATATATATATATATATACACTTTATAGTTAATATGTTTAGTTAATATTGTTGTGGGTAACAAATTAGTCGTCAAATGTTTCGATTTATAAAAATTACCCTCATAATTCGGCAAAATTATTCCGTAAGCCTATGTTTCTGTGTTTATTTTCAACGTTGATGAGTCATAACTGAGTTTACGCCGAATACTGATAATTACTTTTATCTTACCGTCTATCAAGTTTGTCGTATTTACCACTCCAGCATTATTGATTAAAATTGATATGTGGCCTATTTCTTCAGAAATCCAATTAAAAGCCTTTATAACTTCAATCTCGTTGGTTATGTCACATTTTTGGTAATAAAATATTCTGCTGATTCCAATACATTGTTCTGAAAGCTTTTGCATGTTTTCTGTTTCTATGTCCAAGCCTACCACCTAAAAAAAAATGACATTAAAAAGTAGGTAGGTACAAAAAAACTACACTTTTTATTAATTCTCAAACACATATACTTTTTCAATTAGGAAATAATTATTAATTAAAATTTAATAATAGTGATATTTAATTTAATTACATGAAATAAAATGAAATTGTAGGAAATAAAATTTAATGGTATGAAAGTAATTGCGATTTTTTCCATACAATATAACAGTGTGCTGATTAAGTAAAAATAGAGGGTTTGGCATGATTTAAAATACACTGCCCAGTAAAAGAACTTCCCATTTTTCACTTCAGCGCGTAAATTTTTTTTTTTATTATCAGATTCACTTTCAGCAACCATAAAAACCTTAGTATACTAATTTTCACGAAAACTACCCTCTGCCCCTTTGGGGGTGAAGTTAGAATTTTGTTATAATCAGATTTCCTTTCAACAACCTTAAAAACCCCAATATACCAATTTTCACGAAAACTACCCCACACCCCTCAGGGGGTGGATTTAGAATATTTTTATTATCAGATTCACTTTCAGCAACCTCAAAAACCCCAATTCACTAGTTTTCAGTAAAACTACCCCCACCCCTCAGGGGTGAAATTAGGAAAAAAATATTATCAGATTTATATTCGTCGACCACAAAAACCCCTATATACCAATTTTGAAGTAAATTTTAATAATATTGAAAAATATTTACCCCCTCGGGTGTGGAATTAGAAAAGTTTTTTTTATCAGATTCAATTTCAGCAACCTCAAAAACCCATATATAGCAATTTTTAAATTTTTCTAAAAAAAATGTATTTTTCCCCATTTGCCCCCCTTGCCCCAATGTTTACCAAAAACAATCCCGAGCGGCAATTTTCGGTAACATACCTGTATACCAAATTTCAAGTCTCTAGCTTAAAGCGTTCTTAAGTTATCGTGCCTACAAGATTTCCCGGACACACCGATCAACCGACCGATCGACCGACAGACCGACAGACCGACAGACTGACAGACCGACCGATTGACCGACCGAGCGACAATTTTTTTTTTGCTCGAAATTGATTTATATCGACATAAAACGTCATAAAACGCAAAAATACACAAACTTTTTGCACAAGACTCCGAAATTTTGAAAATTTTCAAAATGGGAAAGCAAAATAACAATAAAATGGAGATGCAAGGGAGGTCAAAATTAGAAAATTTAAATATTATGAACTTTCATAAAAAACTATAAACGAAATACAGTACGTGTACATGAGATATCCCCATAGTAATGTGTACTAGAGCCATAAACATGGCAACAGCGCGTCAAGTGCGCCCATAGATTTAGTGGGAAGTATTCTGTGGTGCTGGCCAACTGAATTTTATTGTTTACAGTAGAATTGAAAACCACATTCAAGGTAAAATAAAGTTAAATAAAATATTAAGTTTTAGTTTGGTGGGTATAGGTCTTTATTTTTTCTTTAAGAAAAACTACTTTTTTAAACTTGCCGACGTTTCGTAAAATATATTTACTTCCTCAGGGCTCTAAAAACAAATACAAAAACAATTTTACTAAGAAAAGCTACTTCACTGTAAAAATATAAATATGTACAATTATGTTAACAACATTTCTAATTTTAAAATAGTTCTAAAAACATTCCAGTAAAAAAGAAATATAATAAATAAATTAGGTAATATTTCAAGTTAAAAAAAATATATAAAAAAGTTTAAAAAAGTAAGTAAAATTGTGTTTGTATTTGTTTTTAGAGCCCTGAGGAAGTAAATATATTTTACGAAACGTCGGCAAGTTTAAAAAAGTATCACTAAACCAAATTTATTAAATAAAATCGAGTCCGATTATTTTTTTATACGTAGCCCACCGATGTCTGAGAGATACCCCCAAAGGATTTTATTTAAAAACGTGTGGTTTCGAAAATATGATTTTAATTTTTTTTTTATTTTTAAATTTGTCACTAGAGTCCGGTGCGGAGAAGTAATACTTTCCGCACTTGTTTGGAAAATAACTATTGATAGTGCGAATTTATTGGCTTTCTTAGGAGGGTGTAGAAAATTAGTAAATTAAAATACTAGTTTCATAACACCCGTTTCTAGCCCACGAGTACAAGTTTAGAAAACACGCTACAAGCGGCTCGTTTTCTAAACTTGTACTCGTGCGCTAAAAACGTGTTATGAAACGAGTGCTTTACACTATTTTTTCTGTTTTCCTATAAAATTAAAAAAAAAATCATTTAAATTGATGAGCGATTTAGGGACGTTTGTTTTGGGTTGGCATTACAATTTTCGGTATGTTTGAAATTCATGGAACAAACGATATTTTGATATCTTTTATAGTGAGGTCTTCTCTTTTTCACTGCAAGTACACGGAAAAAAAAATTATAGCTAGGAGCGCTATAACACACATACCAAGCAAATTATAATCGCTTATTATATAAATACAAGGCTTTCTCTTACAATTATGGCAGTCAGTGTAAAAATTTATATGAAATACTTTAATTGTTTAGTGAATAATAAAATATAACAAATAGTATGGCATTTATAGCTTAAATAGATTTAATTATTGTCCCTGCTAATAATTTTTATAATATAATAAAATTTCTGTAAATTTATAATAGTGCCTGTAATAAATATAATCGTGTCTGTAATATATATAATCGTTTCCAATTTATTTTTAACATTATTAGATATTGTGTCCCTTATAATCTATAGCTTAAATCACTATAATTTGCCACTGTTACCAAATATCTTATAATGTATAGCGCAGAGCCCACTAATTTCTTTCTGTGTAACCAAGCCACAGTTATAACACGGTAAAAATTAACTTAAAACGCAATTTCGTAAAAAACTAAACTTAAAAGCGGTGTTGACATTTGCACGGGATACGCCATGCGATATGCTTTTGTCATCTTGCCAACCCAAAAGAAAAAAAAGTCCAAACCTCTTATAGGCCTATAAGAACACGCAAAATGCGTGTGATTATGAGCTTATAAGAGTCGCAAAATAGAAAATTAGTATATTATGCACCTAGTATGCGAACTAAGTCTTTAGTGTTTGAGACTGAAGTTTTTTTGCTAAGACGGAGTAGAGGCAAAAAATCAGTCGAGAACACATAAGACAGTTCGCATACGTGGTGCATATACCATTTTTTCTACTACCTAAAGGTAGTAGCTCCAAATATTAGTTACTAATGTAGTTTAAAAACTATTTTGACATAGCTGTCAGTTTGACAAGTAAGTAAAAAAGTTAGCAGTTGTCTTAATTTTTTTAATTATTGACCGTCGTCAATAAACAATGCTTAACAACGGTCAATAATAAATGAGTTCACTGATTTTATTGGTTGCCAAGGTAAACAAGCCTTGACAACGGTAGATAATATGTAAACTAGCACTTAATTAGGTAGTAGAAAATAGATATTTTCTTAACTAGTGAATTAAGTCGACGGCCTCGTGGGCTGATATTCTTAAGTGGATAAAATCACTTAATATTATTATTGTAATACACGAGTTGGGAATTAAATGTTATCCAACATCTCTTCTACGCAAAAGAGCAAAACTTAGTTTATCCAGCTAAAAAAAACTAATTTTTGATAGTTAAAATAGTGCTTAAAACAAGTGTTTCTGTGTTGAATAATATATATTTTGGAGAGGGAGCTGAAAGTTAAAAGAGGGTTAGGCGGGCCTAGAATGGAATACTGCTCACAAATTACATGGTATGTAGAAATTTTAGGAAAATGAAGAATTGTTCTAGGACAGAGAAAGCTGCATTAAACCAGTTTTGAGAGTGATAACATGAGAAAAAGTGCTCTTGAAATATAAAATTATTTTTTACAATTTTGGCGAAGGCGCTAGTGTGCATCTACGTCTATTTCTAGACATTTTATAAATATTTATGTGATTTTTAAATCCTATTTTTTATACAATTTAAAAATGAGGTAAAATCCATAAAAGTCCAAAACAGCTTAGAAAATAGTATTTCTGCCGTTGGTTAGAAAAAAGGTAACTTATCTAACTGCTAAAAAACTAAGAATGATATATAAGCCGCTCTAAAGGCATTGTGCAATCCCAGCACTAGGTCACTCCTAGTCAGGGAGTGTGCAGAAGCCTTGGAAGAGCTAGCAAGGACCAAAAACGTTCAACTAGTATGGGTACCGGGTCATAGTGGAATTCCCGGAACGAGAAGGCAGATGAACTTGCAAGACTCGGGTCAGGGATGGCCTGCACGGGGCCGGAACCTATATTGGACAAGGAAGCAGGTAGAGACCGCTCTCAATGAGTGGGCTTATACCAAGCTAAAGGAGCAATGGAGAGCGGTCGACGGTTGCCGGCAAACCAGGGACTTCCTGGTTGGCCCAAGCAAATCAAAGACCGACTGGTTGCTGGAAAAAGGAAGAACTGCACGCAGACAACTTGTAGGGGTCCTCACGGGCCACTGTAAGCTAAGGAAGCACCTGGCAACAATGTGGATTCTAGATAGTCCGCTATGCCCAGAGTGCGGAGAGGATGAAACATCCTCTCATTACTTAGCCGAGTGTGTCTGATACGACAGGATCAGGTTGCAAGTCTTTGAAACTCAAAGACTCAACCAAGAGGAACTAAGAGATCTCCCCTAGGCCAATATCCTGACCTTTATTGAAAGGACGGGCAGGTTCAAGGAGGACTCAAATTAGTAAATGGCTGGGATTGCCTGGGGTGACAAAAAGGGCCAGAAATGGCCTAGTTGTCCGGCTTCGGCCAACCCAAAAATTTACTACTACTACTAAGAATGATATATATATTGCAACTTTTTATAATACACAAAAGGGACATTCCACTGTATGATTGTGAATAAAATATATAAATATTTACCTTTATGCCTAATTTAATCATTTTTTTGGAAATAGCATGTCCTATTCCAATGTTTGCGCCGGTTATAACAGCTACTTGACTGTTCCATTTCTGGGCGATTGAAAAATCTAAAAATATATTTAATTTTTTACTTTAGTAGCACCTAATCGGTACAAACGGTGCCATTTGTTTCGAGTAAATATCTGTAATTATTTAAATTGTGCGTCTGGCGTTCTTCTGTATATTATTTCAGAAATAATATTTTTCTACGACTGCTTTAGAATGTAAGCAAATACACACAATTTTCAAAGACATAATGAATCCATTCTAGCTCTAGATACGCTATGAATATTCCGTATCAAGTGTTAGAATGAGCACATGTAGTGCCATCTCTTGTTTATAAAAGTAAAGAAAACTGTAGCAAAATTAGAAAATATATATATTTTACCATGAAATATTGAACAATTTAATGCAATTTTAAGTTTTGGGTTAAACTTACATAAAGTTTATTAGTTTTTCTTAATATTTGACCAGTTTTTTATCAATTTAGTTCAAAAAATTAAAACTGCTCCATCTATTGTTAAATATTTAAACCTGATATATGTCACAACAATCTGACATAAACTTTAATTTTTGCATTATAATTTGTAAATATGTGCTAAAATTAATTAAAAATCTTTTTTAAGTACTGATTTGATAAAATTATTAAATAACATTAATTGCTTAATTTAAAAATATGTGTTTTGTTGCATTTACAATGTCGAGTCATAAAAAACATTGTTTTTAACCTTGTCTGCAGTTTAAAGCCATACAATGTTTCATATTTGCAGTCGAAGAAAAAGTATAGCCTACAACACGTATGGAATAGTCATTCCGCGCTCGCGGGACCGTCATACTAGTTATAGAATATACTATTCTCTTGTAAAAAAGTATTTTTTTTGTACGTATTTTTTAGCAATAACTTTTGAAACCTTTGACAAATGCTTTAGCAAAAAAAATGAGTTTAATTAATTTTAATTAACGTACAGTGGGTTAGGCTAAATGTGACACCCAGGGTAATTGTGACATGTTCTGTTATAATTCTTCTAAACTAGTTTAAATCAAATCGAAATTTTGCGCGAAATATTTAATACTGTCAAAAACCTAATGTTTCAGATTAATCCCTGAAGATGTCTCTAGTAGTAAGAGACGAAACGTCGGAAAGTGAAAATCCATTAACACGGTCTAAACCCGAAAGTGAAAGTTCTTTATACCTAATGCCAGGGTTGGATTGGATATAAACTAGTTTAGAAGAATTATAACAGGACATGTCACAATTACTCTGGGTGTCACATTTAGCCTAACCCACTGTATTTATGTTTTTTGTTAAAAGTTCTTCCCAATTTTTACCAATTTCAAGATCAATATTCACAAAATCTTTTTTAAATATGATTTTTTTACCAAAATTACTACATATGTCAAATATTTTTTAAGATATTTAGAGAATATTTGTGAAAAAAAAACGAAAAATTATAATATAAGGTTACTTACCCATATTATATTATATTTGTTGTAGTTGTTTTTGTTGCTAAACTTTAACTAACTTATCTATTTTTGAATTTAATATACCTAAAATAAGTACCACCTATATTATAATTCAAATGAAATATAATAAACTGTGGTATTATTAAGGCAGTGAAGATTATTGAAATGAAAATATAAACTTTGCAAAATCATATTTATATTATTGCCAAAAAAATATTATTATAGATTTAAATAATTTTTACTACCTGGATTTTGATCATTTAGGAATTTTAATTAAAACAATATTAACACTATTTTAATTAAGAAAATTAAAATAATAATTATAAAATATGTTAAAAATAAATATTGGCTGCGTTCAATGAAAACAGTAAAACTAATCAAAAGTGATCAAATGATAAGTTTTGCTAGTAAACTGCTGAACAGCTAATATCTGTCACTTGTCACCAACACCATTTGAGGTTAAAAATACCCCAAAAAAGTAAAATCCAGCGCTTTTAAAAAATCAATCAAAACTAATCATCTCAAAACGTTGGTTACAGACAAACCGAGATGTTTAACGGTATGCCTATTCTAGAAAGAAGAGTTATTAGTTCGTTGGATATACCAAAAAATGATTTGAGTTGTTATTTACGCGTTTAAAATTTAAAATTGATAGGTAGTTAACAATTAAAAAATTACAGGGGGCAGACTTTCGACACCACACTAGCAAAATAATTAGTACATATTTAAATATTGCATTTGTGAAATTGTTGATACATATTTATTTTAGATTTTAAGCTTTCACGGCCATTAAGATATAAAGAACTTTTACTTTCGGGTTTAGACCGTGTTAATGGATTTTCACTTTCCGACGTTTCGTCTCTTACTACTAGAGACATCTTCATGGATTAATCTGAAACTAAGTTTCGAATCAACTTGTGTCACTATTTATGACGAGTTGTGGTTATTCACCCGTGACGAGGTTTTTCCTATCAAAGACTTCCATATTGCAGGTAAGTGGTAACCAGTGTCCCGATTGATATTGTTAGGATGCTTGATGATTTCTATCGATTCCCGTATCTTCCTTGGCATTTTTCTGTTTTCTGTTAATATTTGTTTTGTTTCAGACAAATTGATTTTATGACCTGTTTCATGTACATGTTCGGCTACTAGGTCAATGTTTGACTTCAACAAAAGACAAAATACCCCTGAGTTCAGAAGGCGTATATAAAATACCCTGCTCCTGTGGTACGGTTTACATAGGTGAAACTAAGAGAAAAAAAAAATTCTACAAGACTTCAAGAGCATGAGCGCAATATAAGAAAGAAACAAATTTCCTTATCGGCAGTAGCCGAACATGTACATGAAACAGGTCATAAAATCAATTTGTCTGAAACAAAACAAATATTAACAGAAAACAGAAAAATGCCAAGGAAGATACGGGAATCGATAGAAATCATCAAGCATCCTAACAATATCAATCGGGACACTGGTTACCACTTACCTGCAATATGGAAGTCTTTGATAGGAAAAACCTCGTCACGGGTGAATAACCACAACTCGTCATAAATAGTGACACAAGTTGATTCGAAACTTAGTTTCAGATTAATCCCTGAAGATGTCTCTAGTAGTAAGAGACGAAACGTCGGAAAGTGAAAATCCATTAACACGGTCTAAACCCGAAAGTGAAAGTTCTTTAAATATTTATTTATAATTAATAAATAATTAATAACACAGGACCACAAAAAAATTGTGTAATGCGACTATATGTCTATGTATTTTAGGCTGCTGATTCCGAATATGATATAAGAACCAGTAAAAATGAAAAAAACTTTGACTCCTGAAAATCTCAAAACTTCATTGCAATAGTCTGACTGACTTTATTGTTCTATTCACACCGCTAGGTCTGTCCGTCCGTCGGTCTGATGCTACGTTTTTTGTAACTCAAGAACAAATCCGATAGACTCAAAATTTTTAGGAAAAATCAAGTTCTATTAGGGAAGATCACTATTGTTTTTGAAAGTAACCCCAAAAAAAATCAGTTCCAATTTTGAAAGTAATCTCCTCCAAAATAAAAAGGTTATGGGGCTTAAACTTTTTTTAAAAATGGAAAAACAATAATTATATTTTTTTTCATTTTAAACAAAAAAATATTATATATATTTAAAAAAAAAAAATTTATTTTGAATAAAATTTTAAGTTTTTAAAAAAAATATCTTATTTAAAAATGTAATTTTTTTCATGAACTTTTTATTTTTTTGTAGGCCTGTATAATTATTAATTATTAAATTTATGTTAATAAAGATAACAATATTCTGTTCAGGTAGTCGTAAAAATTATTTAAAACTGTAATAACATTTTTTCCAAGAATATAAATATGAATACACCCAATTTGATATTTTCATTCCAAGTAATTTCACGGCCTAAATATTACCACAGGTAATTACATTTCTATCGAAATATAATTTAGGTGGTCTTTATTTACGAATAAAAAATAGAAATTTAATCAAAATTCGTTTTATTTTCGATTCAAAGAAGAATAATAAAAAATAAAATGTCAAAACAATTTTTTCCTCGTTCTATAAATTTTGTAAGAAATTTTTCCACTGCTTCAGCTGCTAAAAATCAGCCTACCTTGGTTCAAGTTAGTAATATGGATTTTTTTGAAGAGAAATCGGTGCTGTCTTTGAATGTAAATCACGTAAGTACTTATGGAAAAGCCCTTAAAAGAGCCAGTTTTTCATTGTACATTATTTATTTTATTCTCTTTCCTTAACAATTTTCATACCCTACACCTTTTGGAATTTATGAGCAGAACTTAATACTAGGCCTGCCTACCCTAACAAAAAAATAGAAAGTAAAAGGTATTTAAATACTGAAGATTCAGTATTATTTTTGCCAATTTTGCAATAACTTGTAAATGTTTTTATCTACAGCCTCCAAATTCAGCAGAGATTTTACTTTAAGTTTAAATCGTTTAAAAGTTATAGCCTATTACAAAAAAATAGCTCACGTAATAATGAATATCAAATCTCTAGGTAAAATCATCCCAAAGGGTAATAAAAAAATACTGAAATTTTAGTATTTAAATACAGAAAAATTTGGCTAAGGTACCTAGGTACCTTAGAACTCGCAGCTAGCTGGGCTCTCTAAAAAAAATTTGTAATTGGATACTCATGTCTTAGTTTTTGACCCACAATTTCAGTCTGGCCTTGGTTTGAGCCCCGCCTGGCGTTTTCGCTGAGCCCCTCCCTGGTATATTTTAGGTCACCTACCAATTTTTTTTCCAGGGGTGCGAAGTTTGGTAGAACCCGTCAGGGACAAAGCTTTTTATCTTAAAGGTAATTTTTGGGGACCCAGTTTTTTTTCTTTTGCAGGGGCGCCAGGTTTTAGTTGGTTGAAACC
>OY294044.1:111977278-112039108 GCA_958510825.1 Brachypterus glaber | reverse complement strand
CTAAGCAGTTTAACAGAAATGTTTATTAAAAACACACGTCGGCCCTTGTCGCTTAAAGTCTACATTTATCTCACAAGCACTTCTAAAACTTTTAAAAGGACAATTTTTCTAAAAAATGAGTTATTATAAAGAAGAAAAAGCCTTATACAATTCCTTTTAAAATACTTAAACCTGTTTTTCTAAATTGTTTAATTTTTGAGAAAATGGAGAATATTTTTGCGATATTTTAATTTTAAGTTAATGTTTTGGATTTGGACTTCGGTACCTGATCACCTGTTTCAATTAAAACCTTGATGTTTTGGACTTTAAGATTAAACTTAAATGTTTCTTTCTAGCAAACCCTCTATACAGTGCGTGCATTAAGTCTGGAATCACCCGATTAACTTTTTAGTTACAAGTAAAACACAAAAACCCTCGGATAGGTCGATTTTTATTTTTTATTTTGCAAATTATGGTGTAATAAAAGTTATTAAAATTTGCACCCCCTTGCACCCTCACCCCCAACTTTTTTTTTTCAAATAGCAACCTACCCCTTGTGACACTTCGTTGGAAAGGTAATTTAATAAGCTTTCCAACGGTGTATAATAAAGCCTAATTTGGTAAAGGGCTAATGATAAAATGCACAATTTAGTTTATTATAAAGACATGTAAAGTATAACTTTAGTTCACTATAAATGTTCAAATTGATGTCCTTCAGCTCTTTGACAGTGGACAGTAAAAAAACGGGATTAAAATCGATTAAATAGTAAACATAAAATTGGTCAATAAAAAGAAAAAAAATTGCATTTTTCAACAGGGTATAAAATATTACAATAAGTTTAAAACAACCTTATTTAGATTCTCAGGAAGGTGCCAAGTAGGAAATAGGGCAACAATTACCATATTATGCGTAATATTTCACCCAAACAATGTTTAAATAAAACATGCGTTTTTTCATAGACCCTTTAACAAATTAGGCTTTATCATACACTGTTGGAAAGCTTATTAAATTAACTTTCCAATGATGTATTACAAGGGGTAGGTTGCTACTTGAAAAAAAAAAGTTGGGGGTGTGAGGGTGCAAGGGGGTGCCAATTTTGATAACTTTTTTTAGACCAAAATTTGCAGAATTAAAAATATAAATCGACCTGTCTGAGGATTTTTGTATTTTACTTGTAACTAAAAAGTTATTCGGGTGATTCCAGACTTAATGCACGCACTGTATAAAGTATATACTCAAATTCTGAATTTTAGAGGGAAATTTTGAATTTTATTTGTGCTATTTATTCATGTTATTTATTCATGTGATTTTATTATAGAATTGTATAAGTTGGAGATATTTAAAAACTTTTTGAAATATTTATTATATGGCAACTGCCTGTAATTTCTTTTATTTTTTAAGGGGCAATAAAATACTATTCTATTATTTTCTAAGATATCGCGTAGAAAGTAAATTCTACATCTAATGTAAACAAACATTGACGTTTTTAACCTCATAATCAAGTGAGCTAGAAAAACAGTAAAATATGATTTTTGTAAAGAATTTTTTAATCTTTGTTTTTTATAATTAATTATTTAAAAAAAAATATTGTCCATTAAGACGCATAGATGCAAAAAAAACTAGAAAAGTGTACATTAAAATCAAGTTATTGGCACAGTTTTTGCCTATTTTCTTAAAAAATAAAAAAAAAAATTAAAATATATGTTATATTTCTAGAGAGTTTTATAAGCTTTCTTTCTGTACCTTAAAAACAAGATGGCGGTTTTAATTCATCTTGAAGTTGTAGGAAACTTTAGTATTTTCATCAGAAAGATATTAGGTACATCTCCACTTATTTTCAAAAAAAAAATTTGCGGCTCTTATAAGCTCATAATCACACGCATTTTGCGTGTTCTTATAGGCCTATAAGAGGTTTGTACTTTTTTTTTTTGGGTTGGCAAGAGACAAAAGCCTATCACTTGACGTTTTCCGTTCAAATGTCCACGTCACTTTAAAGTTGAATTTTCTACAAAATGTTGTAAGTAGGTTATTTTTACAGTGTTGAAATTGAGGCTTGGTAAAAAAGAGAAGACATAACTATAATATATATCATTTGTTCTTAGAATTTTAAACATGGCGAAAACTGTAATGCCAACCCGAAACAAAAATCCCTAAATCAGTCATCAATTTAAATGTAAGTTTTTTAAAATTTTAGAACAAAATACGAAAAATTGTATAAAGCACTCGTTTCATAACACGTTTTTAGCTCACTAGTACTCTAGAAAACTTGCCGCAGGCGTATGTTATGAAACTAGTAATTGAAGATACCTACTATTAGATTTTTTTGAGACAAAAAACCTTTGCTGTCGAATCTACCTGTGTAATAAATTACTAATAATCGGACTTTTTAAAAGCAAACGAAGAGTCCAATTACCAAGATAATAGTTGTCAAACGAAATTTAAATAATATATGTTAATAGGATTTTTATGTAGAGCATGTAAATCGGAAAAAGTCCTTAAGTACATACATATGTTAATGCAGCAGTGCATGATAAGTCTTTTTCAGAGCGTGGATCGCACATGCGGATGCGGCGTTTTCAACTAAACTACCATTAACACAGATTTCTTCGATGTAGCTGCTGAATGAGGTAAAACGCAGTATCTAACCTACATTTTAAGGGTATACTGTCCCACTACCAGTATTAGGCGTAAACTCAGTTATGACTCATCAACGTTGAAAATAAACACAGAAACATAGGCTTACGGAATAATTTTGCCGAATTATGAGGGAAATTTTTATAAATCGAAACATTTGACGACTAATTTATTACCCACAACAATATTAACTATACATATTAACTATACATACGCATATATATATATCGGTGTTTTTCAAACAAAAAAAACGACATTCGATTTTTACCTTTTAAGAATACGAAAGTTTTTAAATTTTATTTGTCAATAACTTTTTTCCCACCTTATTCGTTTAAATGGAATCATTAAAAAAAAATCAAGATAAAAAGAAATAAAAATGTAAATATTTAAAACCTAGCCCCAACGCTAGAGTCGACGCGGCGTCTATGCGAGTATTGGAAATTCGCCGACTTCTGCCCACTACGCTAAAAAGCAATAACTCCATTTGTCGCATAGCAACGTTTTCACGTCAACTATGATGTAATATTTTGAAAACACTGCTATGCGACAAATGGAGTTACTGCTTTTTAGCGTAGTAGGGCAGTATACAGGGCCATAGCTATGGGGAGATGAGGGAAAGCCTCCCCCTACCTATCTTAATATCAAAAAAATTGTAAATATCATCGGTTAAAAATATAAAAGTTGGGATTTTCAAACTTTAAAAACATATAAATAACTTAACCAGAAGGTTATTAACTGACAACTTTAATGATTAAAAATTACAACTTTTTTGGGAAATACACAACTTCGTAAATTCACAAAATTTATATTTTTAATTCGTTTAACAACTTTTTCGTGATGAAAAATTAAAAATGTTTAATTTCAGTCTTGGGAAATGGTGTAAATATTACACAAAATTTACAACTTTTTCTTAATTTTTACAACTTTTTGCAATTTTAATTTAGTTGTACTTTCGCAGTTTTTGTAAAATAAAAAAAAATAATCTTGGGTAAAAATATAAGTAATTTAGTTATAAAATTTTATAGTTTATACTTTTGTAGTTCTTTTTTAGGAAATTTTCAACTTTTTCGTAATATTTTCAGCTTTTTTCAAAACAATCACCAAATTTTCAGCCCCCAAACAAATACAAGATAAACACTAGAGGGGCCTTTTTTTCAGTTATCAACTTTTTTGTCAAGGGGATAAAAGTTGTAATTTTACAATAAATAAGTTGTGATTTTGACCTCTCCTCTAACTAAATCTTCTTTACTACGGCCCTGGGTATATACCCTAAAAATCAAATGATACGGCATATACAACAAGATTACCATTAACACAGATTTCTTCTACTAGTGCCAAAAGCCACATTAGTAAATGATTTAATATAAAAAACTTTGTTTTTGTGAATAGTTAGGTAATATAATCAGGTACTCTCATTCTAAATTTAAGGGGTTGTTCTGATTTTTGAAGCAAAATATTGACGATTTTTGGATATTTTTTTCAGACGACCTGTATTATTTTTATGTACAAAACTTTTTACAAAGTATTAGGCAACTCTTAAAGTTCACAAAAAATTTTGTTCTTTTTTTTGCCGTCATAAATAAATGTGCAGCACGCGCTGAAGTTAGACACCTCAAAAATAACATGGCAAATGGTCCGAAACACAAAAATCAAAAACATCTTGTTAAAAATTACGTCCTTTAGTTCGCTAGTGTAGACATAAGTCAAAATCCCAAAAAACAAAAATTCCACGCTTATTTTAGTGAAAAAAAAAACAAAAAATGTAATTTTCCGTTCAAAAACGGGTAAAAAAGAGGGAATAAAAAATAAATTAATGGTCTTTGAAAAAAAATTACACTAGCGAACTAGCCAACATGATTTTCGACAAAATGCCGAAAGATTTAAGTCAATATGTTAAATACTTTTTTTAATCGCTGCAACGGTTCCATGGAACCGTTTTGAAAAGGGGCATTTTGTGAAAAACGCGTTTAAAGTTTTTTTTTATATTTTAAAGTATACAAAAAAAGCACCAATAAAATTTTAATTCTGCAGGGCGATTCTACAATAAAAACTGAGCAAAAAAGTATTCTTTACCGAAACAACTAAATTTAATATTAAAGGAGTAATAACCTTTTAAAAAGTAACATTTTTGGTGGCACAGAATGTAACTTCCCCTTAATTGCATTTTTTTTTTGAAAACGGTTGCTCCTACAGTGTTACACTAAATTAATTTTTTTATGTATTTTTACTCAAGGAATCATAATTTTTTACAAAAAATCAAAAAAAGATACACATAAATAAGTTTGGGGTAAAAAACTGATAAGGCTCCCCATTTTGCACCCCCTGGTTAAAATAAGTACATAAAAATAACATACAAAGATGGGCCTTATTAAGATAAGTGGATATGCAAAACCTCCTTGCTGTATCTTAAAGGGTTCCTGAGTTATTAAATTAAAACGACGGATTTCGATTTTTCATATCGATGGCTGAGTTCTAAAGTCGCTGTTCTTTCTTTCTAGATTGTTGGTGAAGCTTTTCCATTTCTGTTCTAATGTTCTTCGAATGTTTTGACGATACCTCTATCCCAAATTTTATGAATATTGTTGGTGAAGCTTTTATATTTTACAACGTTACCGTTATCTCAAATTTTACGAGTATCGATAGCGAAGCTTTCCATTTCAACTTTAACTTCAAGTTTCATTGAGGTGTTCTTCAATTTTCCACATTAGTTTTCAAGAGTTTTCAAGATTTTTCAAGATGTTCAGTAAATTGCAGTACCGTTTTTAAGCCAAGAGGTTTACAAACGTTTCAATGGATCCTCAAGCGTTTGAGTTTCAAACGTGTTCAAATTTGTAAGGAGTTCTCAAGACAAGGACAAGGAAATGTTCTGCACAGTGACGTACATCATCAGGGAGTGGGACAACGTATTTGGTCGTTCCAGGGACAACTTTAATTAACAGGTTTTTATAGTTTTAGTGTAAATAATGAAAATGCGGTTTACTATATTTATTTTTGGTAAAATATCCAAGTTCTCAAATTTTAATATTTATTAAGGTGCTCTATTTTATTATGAATATTCTAGGTTGGTTTGTAAACAAAGTTGCAACTTTGGGCAGTACGCCTAGCTTACTATTTTTCACTTATTAACACATACCTTATATTACTGTTTTTATTTAGGTTATTCACCATAATAATTTTTGGTATACATATTTTAACATTTTTGCAATAGGGTAGTTCACCACATTTTTTTTTATATTTCGCAATGGGGTCTTTTCACCATACTTTTGGTAATTTATAATTTTATTTTAATTAATATGATTAATTAAAGTTGTCTACTTGTCATTTTAAATAAACATTGTAACAGCACATATTTGAGTTTTTGTTTAAATTATAATCAACACAAGATATACAAATCTATTCAAATCATAGTTATTTTTCAGGTTTACACATGCTGTAAAAGATAATTAATATTCTAGTACATTATTTTTTATGTGTTTGAATCTTAACACATAAACTGCCAAGCACATGTATGTTTACAAGATTCTGGCGCCCAAGGTGTTAAACTAAGCTTATTATCATAATTTTTAATCCATGAACCCCTGTGCCCGTACTGATGCCAGTTAGCCGATCGCAACCGTACATTTTCTTTTCTATAATAAGTAACCAGGGCAGCGCCTGATAATTTTTTTAGTTTTTACTTATTCTAGAAAGGAAAACGCGGTACACAATGGCGCCCAACGTGGGGCTAAGCTAGTTTAACTTTTAAATTTTTGAAGTTTGTGAAAAAAATATAAAGTAAAAAAAAAAAAAAAAAATTTTTTTTGAGATATTTTTAAGATATTTTTAAGATATTTAGACAAAACTGGATATGGTTGTTGATTTGATTTAAACAATAGGTGTGCAATGTTTAAAAAATAGTTTGGTGTATACAGGGAGAAAAGAAACCACGGATAGGTTGAGAGTACCAAAAGGGTAAAGTTTTGAGTTTTATTCGAATTCTAAAATATATAGGATCGTAATAAAAAAAAGTATTGGACGCAGTGGTACAGTTTTTGGTTATTTTTGATTCTGAAATATACAGGGTAAAAATAAAAGTTAGAGAGAATTTTTTTGAAAAGCAAACATTTTGGTGCATAGTTTTGATTATTTTAATTCTGAAATATATAGAGTAAAATAAAGAGAGAAAAGTTTGGCCAGTGAGTTATTTTAGTTCTAAAATATATAGGAGAAAATAAAGTTGAGAGGTTTTTGGTTATGAAATTCTAAAATATATAGAATGGATTAAAGTTTGATGAAAGATGAGAGATTTTTTGAGTTTGTGAAATTCTGAAATATACAGGGTGAACAAAAAAGGTGTAGTAGTACGCGAGAATAAATCGTGGAGTTTTTGGTTCCGATCCGAATCTAAAAAAGAGTGGCGGACAGGGCAAGTATTTTTGAAAAAATATTGCAAATTTTGAGTGAGATTGCGAGAGATTTTTGAAAGATTTCTGAAAGATTTTCAAAAGATTTTTGAGAGTGAATATTTTTAGAAAGAATATTGACTATTTAAAGAGAGATTGCGAAAGATTTTTGACAGATTTTGACAGATTTTTGATAGTAAATTTTAGTAATAAATTAAAATTTTAATCATGGAAGATTTAAATAAAATGGATCTTAGATATTTGACGGTAGAGCAAATAAATTATGAATTGCGTATTAGGTCTTTAACGGCTAGGAATGATAGAAATGCGAAAATTAAAACATTGAGTAGAGCTATAGCAAGGGAAACGGAGGACAATAAATATGTCGATCCGGAGTTTAATTTCAATAATGAGGTAAAAGCTATTAATGATAATATTGATATTGTAAAAACTTTAGTTAAAGAACTTGAGGAGTTTGAGTACTCAATTTCTCAACTCATTCGTATAAAGTCAAATCTAGCGCACATAAATAAGCGTTTAAATAGGTTTCCGGAAGTAAAGGATAAAGAAGCAGATAGGACAAAATTTTTACAGATTTCTAAAGCCACTTGTTTAGAATTAGAGGCGGATTTGATTGAGGCTCATACTGCGCATGAGAATAAGGTCAATGAAACTAATATGACAAGAATTTCTTTAAATGACACAACGTTTCATGCAGCAGCTAATACTTCGGCTAGATCAGACCCGGACTTTATAAAGCCTGTACCTGTTTATAAATGGGGTGTTTCTTTTGACGGTACTGGAGACGTACTTTCGTTCATTGAAAAAGTAGATTATTTAAAAGTTTGTAGAAACGTCTCAGATGAAATTTTATTTAAAACAGCTTATGACTTATTTAAAGAGCCGGCGCTCTCTTGGTTTTTGTCAGTTAAAAGTTCAGTTAATAATTGGTCAGAGTTAATAGGATTATTAAAGAAAGAATTTTTGTCTGCTAGTGTAGATGATCATACTTGGGATGACATCAGGGCAAAGTATCAAAAACCAGATGAGTCAATTTCAGTTTTTACAGCGGCTATGGAGACATTATTTAAGAGACTTTTGCGTTATCCTAGTGATTTTACAAAATTGAAAACAATTAGGGAAAGGATACTTCCACATTATTTTACTCCGTTATCATTAGTAGAAGTAAACTCGATTGAAGACCTCAGAAAGTATTGTAAAAAGTTAGATGAAGCTTACATTTTGAAACAAAAAAGTGTAACAAATAAAAACGCAATTTATAAGAAATCAGTACCTAGGGTAAATGTGGTAGAAACTCAAGATAGTAGTTTTGCAGAGGAAAGTAGTTGTGTAAATAAAGCAAGTAGTAGTAAAAATGTTTGTAAAGAAGGGCACTGTTGTCAGATAAATTCAAATAGTAATTTTAGTAACAATTTTAGAAATAATAATAATAGTAATGGTAACTATAATAGAAATTTCAGAAATAATGGATATAAATCTTTTGGTAGTAATAGTAGCAGTAATTTTAATAGTAATAAAAATCAGAAAAATAGCAGTTCAGAAAATAATAGTACAGTAAATAGTAGTAATCAAGTAAAGCAAATAGTCTGTTATAATTGTAATGGAATTAATCATGTTTTTAGTAAATGTCTTGCAAAAAGGACTAAGTTTTGTTACCGTTGTGGAAAAAAAGACGTATTTTTAAAAGATTGTTCTAATTGTCAAAAAAAATGTAGAGCAGTAGTGGGAAATCCCGGCCGACGCTCACTACTTCATAAGGCCATACCTGATAGTAAGATAACTAGTAGCTACGAAGACAATTGGTTCAATTGGACAATTTGGCTAGAAAAAGTAAAAGCATTTTATAAAAATCACTTAATTTCCTTAGTAAATTTAAATCCTTTTGAAAATTTACCAAATGATAATAGGCCTTATATAAAAGCAAGTATCGCTAATAAGCAAATAGTAGCATTAATAGATACTGGCGCTAACTGTTCAGTTATAGGAAATTTGGGAATTAGTTTGATTAAAAGTTTAAATTTAGAAATTTGTAATAGTAGTATACCATATGTAACTACGGCTGATAAGGCACATCAAAAAGTTTTAGGTTTTGTGGAGTTACCAATTACAGTCAATGATACAGTAAATGTTTTAAAAATTTTAGTAGTACCGACTTTGCAAACAGAATTTATTTTTGGAGTAGATTTTTTGAAACAATTTTCTATATCTCTAAGTTTCGAAAATAATTCTTGGAAATTTTTGAATAAAGTAGAAATAAATAGTATTAATTCTAGTAATGAATTTGGAATTTTAGAGTTAAGTAGTGATCAGGAACATTTAGCTAATAAAGTTAAAGATTTGTTCAAAGAACTAAAAAAAGATAAGTTAGGGTGTACTCATATAATGAAACATGATATTGATACTGGGGATAACAAACCTTTTAAAATGCGACAATACCAAATGTCTCCGTATATGCAAGAAATTTTAGTTAAAGAATTAAAAGATATGTTAGCACAAGGGGTAGTCTCTCCTTCGAATAGCGATTATAATAGTCCGGTATTGTTAGTGAAAAAATCTGATGGATCGCATAGGCTTTGTTTCGATGGTAGAAAATTAAATGCTCAAACAAAGAAGGATTCTTATCCATTACCAAAAATTGATAGAATTTTAAGTATGCTTGGTAAGGCGAGATATATTTCTACAATCGATCTGAAAAAAGCTTTTTGGCAGATTCCACTGACTGAAAGGTCAAAGGAAAAATGCGCTTTCACTGTACCTGGCTATGGTCTATTTCACTTTAATCGTATGTGTTTTGGGTTGGCTAACGCGGCGCAAAGGCAACAACGATTGATGGATAAATTGTTTGGTGCTGCCTTTGAACCATATATTTTTGTATATTTAGATGACATAATAATAGTATCATCTAGTTTTGAAGAACATATACGTCTGCTAAAAGAGGTTTATCGTATTTTAAAAGAAGCTAATCTTACAATAAATTTTGATAAGTGTAAATTTTTTAGAAAATCATTAAAGTATTTGGGTTTTGTTTTGGATAGAGAAGGGTTACGCACAGATATAGAAAAAGTACAGGATATGTTAAATTATAAACGTCCTAGTACAACTACAGAGATTAAACGGTTTATAGGGTTATGTTCATGGTACAGACGGTTTGTAAAAAATTTTGCAACGTTAGTAGCACCACTTAATGCTTTGCTGAAAGGTTTAGGAAAGAAACAACCAATTAAATGGAATAATGAAGCTGAAGTCGCGTTTGTTAAAATAAAAGAAGCTCTTGTTTCAGCTCCGGTTTTAACCAGTGCTAGGTACGACCTTGTTTTCACCATACAATGTGACGCTAGTAATGTAGGTTTGGGAGCAGTGTTAACACAGGTTCAGGAGGGAAAGGAAAAGGTTATTGCATACGCCTCAAGAACTCTCTCAAGATCAGAAAGAAATTTTAGCACCGGTGAAAAAGAATGTTTAGCTCTTTTATTCGCGATTGATCGTTTCAGGGGATATATTGAAGGAGTTAGGTTTAATGTTATAACAGACCATTCTAGTTTAAAGTATTTAGCAAATTTTAAAGACCCGACAGGAAGAATTGCTAGATGGGCGGTTAAACTCCAACAGTATGACATGAATATTACATATCGTAAGGGTAGTTTACAAGTAGTTCCAGATGCATTAAGTAGGGCTTTTGAAGAAGTTGAACCAGAAAAACCAGTATTTCCGTCAGTTAATTTAATATCATTTGATTCGGAACAGTATGGTAAAGATGAGTACTATGTTTCATTAAGAGAAAAGATATTGAAGAGTCCAAATCAATATAAAGAGTATAGAATTGTAGAAGATAAAATATATAAATTTGATCGTTCTAATTTAGGTATTAAAACGAATATTAAAGAGTGGAAGTTGTTGGTTCCGAGACTCTGTAGGGTGCTTGTTATGAAAGAATGTCATGATGATCCTTTAGCAGCTCACATGGGTTTTTATAAAACTTTTAATAGGGTATCACAAGAATATTTTTGGCCACGTATGAGATCAGATATTTTGAAATATGTTAAGTGTTGTAAAATTTGCGCTGAACAAAAGGTTCCGAATTATGCACGTCATGGGTTGATGGGTAAAGAAAAGAATATTAGTTTCCCTTGGCAGTGTATTTCAACAGATTTTATAGGTCCATTACCTAGATCGAATGGAGGGTTTTGTTATTTATTAGTAGTATCTGATTGGTTCACAAAATATACACTTTTACAACCTTTGAAAACAGCTACTGCTCAAGGTGTAATAAAATTTATAGAAAATCAGGTGTTCTTAATATATGGCGTACCGCAGTACATTATTGTCGATAATGGTACTCAGTTTGCTGGGAAAGCTTTCAAAAAGCTTGCGGACGACTATCAAGTTCAAAAAATCTGGTACAATGCCAAATTTCATTCACAAGTAAATCCTACAGAAAGACAGAATCGAACGGTAGAAACGGCGATAAGGTCTTATATAAAAGAAAATCACCGGGAATGGGATAAAAATATAGGTAAAATAGGTCTTGCGCTTCGTACCGCAGTTAATGAGGTCCACGGACATTCGCCGGCGTTTCTCAATTTTGGAAGAATCGTACCTTTAACAGGGGCTTACTATGGCAAAGTTTCGTCCACTCAAGACGTTGAGTTGGAACCGGATTCTCGGGAAATGTATTTTAAGGATTTAGTTGGGTTAAAAGACATTTTTGCGGATGTAAAAACTAAATTGCATGAAGCATACGAGCGAAATAGAAGAGCCTATAACCTTAGAAAGCGTGACGTAACGTTCACGATAGGTGAGAAGGTATGGAAAAGAAATAAAGTTCTTTCCAGCGCAGTAAATTATTTTGCGTCAAAATTAGCGCCTAAGTACGTGTTATGTAAGATAATAGGTAAAAAGTCAAATTTGGTTTATGTGTTACAGGATAAAAACGGTCAATCCATTGGAGACTGGCACGTTAAAGATCTTAAGAAATATTTGGGTTCGAATAGTGATGTATCCGTCGGATAACTGCATGCATGAGTTTTTAAATTTCAGAAAGAAAAATAAAACCGTTAATTGTAAATATTAGCTAAGAGTGAGTAAAAGTCAAGTGTAAATAGTTAAATTTTATTTTAAATAAAATAAAGTCAAATATTGTAAAAAAAAAAAATATTTTCTTTGATGCTCGAGGGATCAGGTCTAGAACTGATTGCTGCGACATTTTAGTAGATGGGTGTAGAGTGAGTGTTCTTCAGTTTTGATTGAGATCTTGATTAGAATACCTGAAAAATTAAAAGGTTAATAACGGTCAAAACTATGGACTAAAAAGTTTTTGGACTTAGTGTCAATAATAAGGATTATTGATATTAAAAAGTCATTGTTGTTGAATTTTAGTTAATAAGAATTTTCCCGATTATGTAACTTCCTGATTGTGTAACTATAACTCGATTTTGTCAATTCATGGATTTGTCCCTAGTAAATAGGCGTGTGGTACGCGTAGATATCAGGCTTAACTAAAAATTCAATAAAAATGCATTCAATAACAAGTTCAATAAACATTGATTCAATATTGATTCATAAAAATTGGATAGAAATGCAATGAAAAATAAATAAATATTTTTATTTTTGTATATATTCGGAAAGGGGAAGAAAGCTACAATAAATAATAAGTAAATTTAATAGTTTTTGGTTACAGAATCAGAATATGCTAGTAGCATAAGTTAGGAGTAATTTTTTTTTGGTTACGGGGTTATTCTTTGTGATATTGTAATGTTCTATTTAGAGTTAACTATTGGAGTTTACACTCTGGGTTAAAAAATATTTTTGGGAATAAATATTTTTTATTTATTCGGAGGAGGGCTGTGTAGCAGTTATGACTGCCACTGTTTTTAAAGATTACCTGATCTGTGTCACGTAATCATACGATGTTACCATTTTTTCAGAAGTTAGTATTTCTTTCTATTTGCACATATAAGATTGAGTACAGACTTATTGTATGGTCTTGTGGAAGTCTTGCGATGGTCCTTGATTCCATTTGCTGGGTCATTTTTCTTTTATTACAGAATTTGTCTTATTTTTGGTGTTTACTTTTGATAGCCTAAAATATAATAACAAACGTCTAGTAATCTACTACATTCAGTACTTGAGTTAGCTACTGTTGTTTTTCAGCTAGTCTTACCTTTTTAATCACAGCTAAAGCTTCTGGAAGTCGGATAAAATCATTATCAAAGATTGTTTACCTAATTTTGAGGTTAGTTTTACTTCTACCCGCATTCAGGTATACAGTATGCATTGCATGGTCAGCTGATGACTTCAAGTTGGTTTATTTTCGTCGTATCATTTCTTAAACCATATGAAACGATTGTTAGATGTATGGCTAGGCATTTTAAACTTATTTAGAGTATTCTTTTTCTTTATTTTCAAGTATTATGGGGATTATGAATAGATGTTTTTTGTGTTGCCTACCCTCAAAATCGATTTGTTGTTCGTAGTTCCAAGTTTCGCCACGGGGGGAGTTTTGTACCTTGCCGGAGTTGAAGGGAGTGGCGTTCTTTTTCAAAACGACAAGCAATGGCGTTCAGGTCGTAAAATCAGAATCTGATTTTTGTGAAACCATCCGTGGTTTATGTTTGTGTAAAAATGTTGCAATAAGTTTGTAATGAAGTGTAGTATAATCCTACGTAATTAGTTCAAGCAGTTTTAATGGAAATTCCACAATATTCATCTTTCAAAGTAAGTCGCTTTTTGGTTACCTAAGTTACAAGTGTTTAACACGTTGTTTTCTTTATTTTCATTAGAGGCGTACAGATGAAGGCTTCAGGCTGCAGAGTATTCTAGTATTCAGCACTTACTGCTCCAATTAATTCAGTTTTGGACTGGGTAAGTTTATTTTAAATCTAATTACGGATTTCGATTTTTCATATCGATGGCTGAGTTCTAAAGTCGCTGTTCTTTCTTTCTAGATTGTTGGTGAAGCTTTTCCATTTCTGTTCTAATGTTCTTCGAATGTTTTGACGATACCTCTATCCCAAATTTTATGAATATTGTTGGTGAAGCTTTTATATTTTACAACGTTACCGTTATCTCAAATTTTACGAGTATCGATGGCGAAGCTTTCCATTTCAACTTTAACTTCAAGTTTCATTGAGGTGTTCTTCAATTTTCCACATTAGTTTTCAAGAGTTTTCAAGATTTTTCAAGATGTTCAGTAAATTGCAGTACCGTTTTTAAGCCAAGAGGTTTACAAACGTTTCAATGGATCCTCAAGCGTTTGAGTTTCAAACGTGTTCAAATTTGTAAGGAGTTCTCAAGACAAGGACAAGGAAATGTTCTGCACAGTGACGTACATCATCAGGGAGTGGGACAACGTATTTGGTCGTTCCAGGGACAACTTTAATTAACAGGTTTTTATAGTTTTAGTGTAAATAATGAAAATGCGGTTTACTATATTTATTTTTGGTAAAATATCCAAGTTCTCAAATTTTAATATTTATTAAGGTGCTCTATTTTATTATGAATATTCTAGGTTGGTTTGTAAACAAAGTTGCAACTTTGGGCAGTACGCCTAGCTTACTATTTTTCACTTATTAACACATACCTTATATTACTGTTTTTATTTAGGTTATTCACCATAATAATTTTTGGTATACATATTTTAACATTTTTGCAATAGGGTAGTTCACCACATTTTTTTTTATATTTCGCAATGAGGTCTTTTCACCATACTTTTGGTAATTTATAATTTTATTTTAATTAATATGATTAATTAAAGTTGTCTACTTGTCATTTTAAATAAACATTGTAACAGCACATATTTGAGTTTTTGTTTAAATTATAATCAACACAAGATATACAAATCTATTCAAATCATAGTTATTTTTCAGGTTTACACATGCTGTAAAAGATAATTAATATTCTAGTACATTATTTTTTATGTGTTTGAATCTTAACACATAAACTGCCAAGCACATGTATGTTTACAAGATTCTGGCGCCCAAGGTGTTAAACTAAGCTTATTATCATAATTTTTAATCCATGAACCCCTGTGCCCGTACTGATGCCAGTTAGCCGATCGCAACCGTACATTTTCTTTTCTATAATAAGTAACCAGGGCAGCGCCTGATAATTTTTTTAGTTTTTACTTATTCTAGAAAGGAAAACGCGGTACAATCGAAACATTTGACGACTAATTTGTTATACACAATAATATTGACTATCAATTTTTATCTTTTTAGAATACGAAAGTTTTTAATTTTTATTTATCGATAACGTTTTTCCCACCTTACTCGTTTAAATAGAATCATTAAAAAAATCAATATAAAAAGAAATAAACATGTAAATATTTAAAACCTCGCGTCAACGCTAGAGTCGACGCGGCGCCTATGCGAGTACTGAAAGTTCTGCTGATGATTTAACTTTTTGCACATACCGTGTTAATCCTTGGCTCAGCGGAGCAACAAAGCACCATGCATACCGCCAATTACCGTATAGAGCACGAGGTGCGTGCATAATTTGTAGTGTGAACTAGGTTTTCGAGACAAAACAACAATATTTTCTCTTTTGGTTTTTATGTAAAAAAATATCGTGGAAAAATTATACAGTAAAAACTAATAAATAATAAATAACAATAAATAATTATGAAGATTTTAATCTTAAATTTACATATTAATTAAAGAAGTTTTGTTTTAGGAATAGATCGTGGTTACATGATTATTACCAGTACCCAGCGTATTTTATTTTATAGTCCAGTCTTCAAGTCAATAAAAGAGGCTTTACCTGGAAATAATTCAGGGAGTTTAGATTTTTGGTTTATAAGGTAGGGTTTAAGGCCGCAAATAAATAATTTTGCGACATTGAATTCGATTTGAAACTGTTATTTTTCAACTTATTTGTCACAAAAAACACACTTTTTAAAATATCTCAAGATCGGTGCATCCTAGAACAAAAAACTGTTGCTATGAAAATAAAGAGGAACAAATCTCCAACATTTTTTGTGTCATATATTTTTTTGTACGACTTATAGCTAATTCAAGGCACCGCCTTAAACGTTACAATGTAGGGTTTTAGATTTTTCTTTGACTCGATTAGGAAGGTTTTTATATGCTTAATACAATGGTGTTTCAATCGAAAATCGGTTTACTCGAAATAATGGGGCACAAATGTGTGAATTATTTTAAAAAAATTAATTTTTTCGTAAATTAAAAAGAAAGTGCCAGATAGATTTTTTTAATTTTAACCCTAATGTTCTCAGGGGCATGCCTAACCGACGATAAAGAACAATTTTGTTTTTTGAAAAAATTAAAAATCTAAAAACGCGTAACGTTTAAGAGATATTTTAAAAATCCGTTTTTTGTGAAAAATGCGTTGAAAAATGACAGTTCCAAATCGAGTTCAACCTCGCAAAATTGTTTTTTATTTACGGCCATTAACCCTACCCAATAAACCGAAAATCAAAACTCCCTGAATTATTTCCAAGTAAAGCCTCTTTTATTGACCTAAAGACTGGCCTACAACTGGAAATACGTCGACTACTAATTATTACAATAGGGACTTTACATAAAAATACCTAAAATGTCCTTTAAAAAGGTATTACAAAAATTAAGCGATACATTTATACAGGGTGTTGCAGAACTAGGTAACAAAACTTTAAGGGGGTGATCCTACATCCCTTAAAAAGTTTATTCTTTAGGAAGCAGTAGCTATAGCTCCGTTAAAAGAGATTTCTAGATATCTATGGGAACGTTTTTTTTAATAGTTTTAATTAATTACTGCGTTAATTTTGTAATACGTTCTAAACCCAAAAATAATAGTATATTATTCAATGAGCGTATAATAATTTCTATTAATCAATGAGGGTGAGGGACGCGAGCCGATAGACGAGTGGCCTAATCAACCGAATGATTAATAGCTATTATACGCGAGTAGAATTTTATACTTAATCCACGGTAGTTTTAAATTTTAAATGGTTTATTTTTACAGACCCGTGATTAATAGGCCCATTAATCACGGCCGTGGATAATAGTATATTATTCAATGAGCGCATAATAATTGATATTAATCAATGAGGGTGAATTTTGGGACGCGAGCCGATAGGCGAGTGGCCTAATCAACCGAATGATTAATAGCTATTATACGCGAGTAAAATTCTATACTTTATCCAAGGTCGTTTTAAATTTTAAATGGTTTATTTTTACAGACCCGTGATTAATGGGCCCATTAATCACGGCCGTGGATAAAAATCTTTATCGCATTTTAACAAAACAAAATTCCAAAAATACTATATATTTTTTCAAAAAAGAATAAAATAAAATGTTTATATAATTTCAGTTTTACGCTCAGAAATATTAGATATTAGTAGTACTTTTAAGCTCTTCATCAGGGACGATCGGAGGTTTTTGGCGTGTGGGGTATGAATTTTGACGACTAAAAAAAGCTCCTCGCCCCAAAAAAACATTTATACCCTGCCAAAAATTTTGATGACTAAAAAAAAGAGAAAATAGGTCATCGCCCCCGAAAAAAATTTGCCGACTGACCTACAACTTTTCCAACTTGCATGTTTACTATTTTAATAGTTGTTTTTTTGTACAAATTCCGTTGTGTTTTTTACGGAGTTGCTCGTCCACTTACGGTCCCAAATTATTATGCTGAAAAATTTATACACAAATGATAAGAAAAAATATCATGGCCTTATCAAAATTAAAAATTTATTTTTCATTTCCATGCTGACGATAAGTCAATAATTATAATTAAGTAACTAATTTGGTAAAAAAATAAATAAAATATAAATAAATAAATAAGAAATAAATAACAGTTGATTATTTGTGTTATTTACATAAATTGTTAGGGTTTGTTCAAGTATTACGTAACGCATCAGAGGAGAGGGGGTGAGCACCAGCCTTACGTATAGGAAAATATGGAAAAAGTGCATTACATGAGAAGGGGGATGTGTTCAAAACTGCGTAACATAATACTTGATCGCGCCCTTAGTCTTTTGATGAAAACAGTCATTGTAACCAAAACGTATAAAATTACAGTTAGTTAGTTAGTTAGTTTTGGTATAAACGCCTCACATACATGGAGATAATTCTTCAGTAAATATTACCGGTCAAATTCTTGACACGATTTTTTTACTAAGAGATAGGTAAATACTCAAAAATAGATAGATAATGAGACAATTACCAGCTTTATTTTAAATAAATAAACTCAATAATAACCCCCGCGTGGCTTTTACTTTATTGAGTGGATAATTATTTATTTTACCCACTCAACTGTCACTTGTCAAATTATTTTCTTGTAAATGTCATTAAAGTTTTTAATAAAAATATGAATTTCTAAACTATTTATTGGATAAAACCTTGTATGGCACTCATGGGTAAACCGATATTGCCCTCTCGAAAATTAACCTGCTTGGCTGACGCCTCGCTTACTTTACCCACTAGTTCCATAAATAACTATTAAATTTATTTCCACTAAATTTGTTGGTTATCCACGATGAAAATCTTTGAGTGTCTTTAATCCCATATTTTAGTCAATTTTAACGGTATATTTAAGTAAGAAAAATTTATAGTATGTGCTAGGCAGTCCAAACCAAAAATTGTCTTTGGTAGGTACAACCATATACCGGTTATTACAATTATTATTATTATTATGATATGAACAAAACAACCAAATGCCATCAGACTATGTTCTAATTATAATAAGAAAAAAGATTATCATTTTTAAATCAATAATAACAAGAAATTAAAAAAAAATCGTATCAGAAACAGATAAATATTTAAAAATTATTTGGTGTATGTAGCATAAAAAAAAACAATTTTTGTCGTACATGCACTAAATAAATTTTAAATTTTATTTTATTTAAATTTTAAAGGCAACATGTTGCCTTTTAAACAGTCTTATATTGTCCGAAACGCTACTAACAAGTCTTGAAGTTAAACACAATATCAATGGCGAAATAATAATAGGTTGTAGGTATAAGTATGGCAGTTTGACATTTCTTAATTTTTTCAGTTGAAGTTTAATTTGAGCAAAAATTGTTTTCTACAGAAAGGGCTATAAATCAACATACGTTTTTTTTTGCAAAAAAAAATAATTTGAAAATCAAAGAGTCAAAATCCTGACTTTATTAGTCATCAATATACCTCACGCTAATCTTGAATACTAATTAAGTTTTAGTGACGACAACGCAAGCCAAGAGTGAATCCTGCTAGTAGGAGGTCTAAACATTATAAAACCATTAACAGTAGAATCTAGGTGCTCGGTTTCGGAAGATAATGGACTTTTTTCCTTACAAATTATCACACTCTAAATTTGTCCGTCAATCTTACAGTAGTTTTAACTGTAATAATTAAAGCAAATTTACAATGTTAGAATGTGAATTAACAATATTTATTAAATTAACCTCAATATTACTGGGTTTAGTAAAATCTCAGCTCTTTTCCTGTCGGTACAATAATTTTGCATTAAAATTCATGCATGTGGTCCAAAAACCCAGCACTTACAGACAGTCCCGAAAATTACCATAATAATAGCAGTTACCAAAATAAAAATTCACATTTTTACAGATAACTGTGAATTTACAGTAGTGATTTAAATTTACCACTTCCTTTGCTGGCAACATATGACCTACTTTATTTGCTGTAAAATTACCATATTTAACATTTACTATTTATAGTGCATAGCCGACTTAATAAAACTTTATTTTATACTATTTTAGAATATTCCATATAAATTTTGGCCAGATATTTCAAATCCATTCACATAAATAGTCTATCAATTCTCAATTCAAAAAAAATATTTGAAGATGTATTTGGGAGGTTATTTTCTAAAAAAAATGTAGTGCATTGTATTAATATAGATATCATAATGTGTCAGAACAATAATTCAGTAATAATAAGTGTTTGACAAATAATTTGTCATTAATCGATACACTAATATCCATATTGTTTGAGGAAATAAGATACAAAAACCTCAGTGATACTTTTTTCCGAAATGAAAATCAACAGACCGTTTCTGTGAATGGATTTAAATTCTCTCTCTCAAAATTTATATAGAATAAGCTAAAACAGTATAAAATAAAGAACCATTAAGTCGACTGTGGTCATTTCTGATGAAAAAAGTTCATTATCTTCCGAAACCGAGCACCTCCGATTTAACTGTCAATGATTTTATAATGTGTAGACTTCCTACTAACACTAACTGTTGGTTTGCGTTGGCAAGTCGCTAAAACTTAATTTGTATTCAAGATTAGCGTGACCTATACCATTTCATTTTTGTTGTTTTGTTGGTGGTATCGAAGACATTCAGAAAAAGCTACTCTTTTAAACCTAAATTCAATCCTACTATGGTTTGTGCGCCCTGTATACTAACGATCTCCTATCCCACCCTCCTCCACTGGTCTGGTAGCCTCCATCGCCACCGGCAGATTGCCAACCTACACTGTGGTGGTGTCCTTTTTTGGAAAACAATTTTTTGATCGCCAGAATGCCGGAAAGTAGAAGAGCTATTTTGGCTGTAATAAGGGCTTTTCCTGCAAGCATGAACAGCACGGCTATGGCTACGGGGACTAGAGCCGCCATTTTGGCTGCTACACCCATTGCGATGCCTCCCATCATGCCCTTCATCTTTTTACCCCTTCCTAAAACAAAAAAACAACATATCTTGTTAAAAATATCCAATAGGAATTTGTAAAACCAGAAAAAACTAGATGAAACGTTGCAAGCACCCTGTCAAAACATAGCACTATTGTACACTAGAGCCATCTAGTTGGCAAATTTCAAACTAGGTGTTTTGTTTGATTTTAAATTCTGTATCTTTAAAATATTATATTCTAGCAAAAAACTGTATATAACATTTTTTACAGGGCTTAAAAAGAGCTTTTATTTAAAATATAATTTTTTTAAATCGGGTTATAAATATGTGAGAAATGATAAAAAAACCTTTTACTGCTTTAAACCCCAATATCTCGAAAACAATGCGTTTTAGGAAAATGTTGTTTATAGCATTTTTTGACCAATTTAAAATTATCTTTTATATAAGTGCTAAATTAACCAAATACAATAATAATTGCCTTAATTATAAACAAAAAACGCTAAAAATAGTAGTTTTACCCTATTTTTACCCTCTTACCACCAATCGTTTACCCCCAAAATCTAATCAGCTCTTCGGAATACAATAAGAAACAATATGCAAAAAACCGCAAGTCGATATCTCATGTAGAAATGAAGTAAGAGAGTTTACACACAGACAGACAGACAGACAGACAGACAGACAGACAGACAGACAGACAGACAGACGGACGCAAAAATTTTTTTTACTAATTTCGACTCAGAACGGTCTAAAACGTCGAGAAATGTGAAAAAAACGTGGTCAAAGATTTTGACTTTTCGGCGAAGATTTCAATCCATCGGCACTCTTAGTAGGACTAAGTGCCGATGTAAAAAACGAATAAAAGTAATAATTTTAGGTCAATGCGACTCATATATAAAGAGTGCAACTAAGATAAGGTCCAAATTCTTAAATCAAAGCAATAAAATATTATCAAAATGCACCACTGACTAGCTCTGTACACGGCCAATATAAAATTACACCATTTTTAAGTTAATTAATCTTCTTAAATAGCGTTTATCCAATACATACAGATAATAAGACAATTACCAGCTTTATTTTAAATAGATAAACTCAATAATAACCCCCGCGTGGCTTTTACTTTATTGAGTGGATAATTATTTATTTTACCCACTCAACTGCCACTTGTCAAATTATTTTCTTGTAAATGTCATTAAAATTTTTAATAAAAATATGAATTCCTAAGCAATTTATTGGATAAAATCTTGTATGGCACTCATGGGTAAACCGATATTGCCACACTATTACCCACTAGTACCATAAATAACTATTATTCGAAAATATTATTTTCTGTTGTCAAACTTTCATGACAAATAGAATAACAATTAAAATTTAAAATTATTTTGTTTAAATTATCTTCTTGATGACGCACTTCCGTCCGCCATTTTCGGTCTGGAATTTCGTGTGTATGTCGGTACTCTCTTTTGTATAGTGTGTAAGCTACCTACCTACCCTAACAAACCTGCCTATCCAGTGCTCTAGTTCTGGTTATTTCCCAGAAATATAACATGTATACAAAGTTATACTATAGTCCGTCCAATTATGCAAGATAGTAGTTTAAAATTTCCGCGATTTTTAAGCTACATCATTGGTTAAAAACTCGTACCTTTTAACATATAAAATATTATGATATTTGTTGTCCATGACAATGATTGACGGTCGTTAAAGCTAATAAAAGAAGAGAAAGTTACTTAATGTTATTTTGTATGGTATTGAAAAGGTACTTTCTTGGTTTATACTTCATACACTCACACTAAATTAGCATATTCTACATATTGTACAAACGTAAATTATATTGAACACAAGGAAAACGTCAAATTTTTAGGTTACAATTACAACTTAAGGCCTATACATAACAACAATTACAAGATGCATGACGACACATCAAGCCAATCCTGGCATCACATTTTTATGTACTATGCTTGCTATGCGAGTCTTTGGATAGGCCTTTTCCAGAAAAACAGTACCGACATCTGTTAAGTTTTTGATACACCACGATTTATGCATAATTATGCTATTTATGCGTTCTGTGGTGTAAAACGGGCCGCGTCTCTTACTATCTTGCATAACTGGATGGAGTATATATAATATAAAGTTATAGTATACTATACAGGGTGATTCAGAAATAGGGTTCATTATTTTAGGGGGTGATTCTAGGTCCAAAAATATGAAAAAAGTCCCTATAAAGGTTGGTCCGGAAATGAGCCCTAAGGGAGCTACAACCCTCCTAAGGATACAACTGAAAAGTAGTTTTTATTTAATAACTCTGGAACCCTATGAACCACAGTAACGAATTTTTGCACGTCTTAACATTGATAAAGTTTTTTATTTTATGTAATTTTTATTTGATAATTTTAACCACGGGCGTGCAAAATTTTTTTGCCCCAAACTTTTTTATCTGTAGATTTTTGACATTTTCTCGATAAAATAATAATATTTATAAGCCATATTTACCCAAAAGTAGGAGTTAAAATATTAGTTAGGTATAAATTACATCAAAAGTACCTTTTTTATGTATTTTTAATTAAATATTATTAGTTAGGTATAAATTAAAACAAGGGTCTATTTTCTCCTAGTTTCTTTTAATTCAATAAAACCAATAAAAATTTCATGTACCCTTAGGAAGATAGTAGTTCCCTTGGAGCTCATTTCTGGACCAACCCTTATAGAATTTTTTTTTATATTTTTGGACCTAGAGTCACCCCTTAAAATAGTGTTCCCTATTTCTGAATCACCCTGTTTAGTTATGTAAGGGAGCGTTCATGTATTACGTAACGCGCTAGGGGTGTGGGGTCTCGAAAACGTTAGGAGGGTGGGGGGGGTGGGGGGTCAAAAATGGCCAAATTTTGCGTAATACTTGAACGCTCCCTAAGTTGCGATACTATACTAAGACAAGAGAGCTTAATTAATTAATTTTAATTAAACATATTTTGGAAAGCGAATTGAGACTTTAAAAAAAGGCTTAAAATAGAATACAAAGGATATAAAGTGAAAAAATGTTATGGAAATAAAATAACTTAATAGTGATGATAACTGAAAAGTTATTTGCTAGTCCATTTAACTACAAATATCTTGACTAATATCATCGGAAGGTAAAAATGTCCCCATTCATAAATAGTCCACTCAAATAACTAAAAATTCCTATGTTAAATTGCATTAAATGTTCACGGGCTGATATTTTAACTACTAGGATGGTAACAGAACATTCCTGTTAGTTTTTCACCGGGTGATTTGCGTAAGGGGTGTCCGCTGTCTTGAATTTTAGGGGTGAGTGTGGTTATTTCGCTAAATATGCATCTTACGATAAAAATGCATATAACCAATTTTGTTAAGGAGAAAATTTCCAACAATTTTTGTTTTAATATTTTTTTTTAATATATTAATAACAATCGAGTTATAGATATTCAAAAATTACCATGTTAGGGCGAAGTTGGTTTTTTCGATTTTTCAGCCAAATTATTCATCGGAGGATAAAAGAGGTCATGAGCAAACTTGTAGCTCTTGAAATTCTCCATAAGTTTTATACATTATGCATTTTCATAAGTATTTTGTTACGATTACAGTGGGAGCTGAAAGTCGAGTTGCACCTTCTGTAACCGTACCAAAGTATGAAAATTTATAACATATGAAACTTTAGAGAATTTCTAGGGCTACAAGTTTGCTCATAACCACTTTTATAGTCCGATAAATAATTTGTCTGAAAAATGGAAAAAAACTATTTCAACTCCAATGGCTATTTTTAAATTAACTCGATTTTTATTAATATATTAAAAAAATGATCCAAACAAAAATTGTTGGAAATTTCCTTCTTAACAAAATAAGTTATATGCATTTTTATCGTAACATGCATATTAATCAACTCACCCCTAAAATTCAAGCTATTGAACATCCCTTAAGCAAATCACCCGGTGAAAAACTAACAGAAGTGTTCTGTTACCATCCACTACTACCCTTTAAAGTATCAGCCAGTACATTTATTATTTGACTGGACTAAAAGCACATGCATAAAAGAATAAATTAGAGAACACATTTTACTTTAAAAAATATAAGAAAACTGCTTAAGAAAAAAAAAACGTTAACATTAGTGATATTTTGTTTACCTTCCTCCAAAAAATCATCAACTTTGAACTTGGGTATATTAACTTCAATTGACCTTGAACTAACAAACTTCGTAATCTTATCCAAAATAATATTATTTAAAGCATCATCTTGAGCATTCGCATCTCTAGGCAAAGTCTTATCTAGTTCAATTTCGTTTAAATTTTTTTCAATGGGAATTTCTTTATTCCGGACAACTTTAACATCTTCGTTTATGGAAAACTTTTCAATTTTCCCTAAACGGTCAATGTATGTGATGGCTTTCTTCTTAAGGCATGTAGAAAGTACATCTTTACTACATTCATCGAACACTTTTAATGCTATTCTCAATCCGGGGTGTTCTATTTGTTCTTGCGCCAAAACTAAACCCAAAAACGTAAGAAAAATGTATATTTTATTATTGTTAATCATTGCACTAGTATTCTAAATCGAATTACAATAAAAATTCATAAAAGTGTATCACGCACGATTCGAGAACAACTGGTGTTCAATTTCTCACGAGAAACAGTTTTATAGTCAGATTCAATTCAATCGTGACCCTTTGAATGGTGCTCGAGTATTCCAAGTGTTAAGGAAAGCAAAACTAACTAATTTTCACCCACTCACCGGTGGGACTGAAGTGGAAAAAAATGGACAAAACTCATAGAACTGGTCTAAAATGCTAAAAAAAGAAAATAATTAAATATCAAGTGATAATTTCATTTAATAAATTTCGCAAGAAGAAAAAGAATTGTTTTTGCTACAGAACAACTATAGCACTAAAAAAAATTCTTACTACCAACTAGGTAAGGTACATTATTTAATCAAAAAGTCCAATTATGCAAGATAGTAGTTTAAAATTCCCGCGATTTTTAAGCTACATCATTGGTTAAAAACTCGTACCTTTTAACATATAAAATATTGTGACATTTTTTGTCTATGACAATGATTGACGGTCGTTAAAGCTAATAAAAGAAGAGCAAGTTACATAAAAAAATGGTTATACTTAATGTTATTTTGTATGGTATTGAAAAAGGTACTTTTCTGGTTTATTCTTCATACACTAACACTAAATTAGCATATTCTACATATTGTACAAACGTAAATTATATTGAACACAAGGAAAACGTCAAATTTTTAGGTTACAATTACAACTTAAGGCCTATCCAGAGGCTCGCATAACAACCATTACAAGATACATGACGACACATCAAGCCAATCCTGGCATCGCATTCTTATGTACTATGCTTGTTATGAGTCTTTGGATAGGCCCTTTCCAGGAAAACAGTACCGACTTTTAATTAGCTTATTAAACAGCATATTTAATATAAAATCATCATCATCAATATCATCAATATCATCATCATCAATAGTTTGTTTGGGTCTTTAAGAGACAGGCGCAGCCTATGGCTCATTTATCTAAAAAAAATATTTAATCTGAATTGAAAGTTGGGGCAGTGAGTCTATGCTCACTGATGCGAGTTGCATCTGTCATAATTTGGGGGGAGTGAGTCTCTGCTCACTGATGCGAGTTGCATCTGTCATAATTTGGCGCTGTGGAGTGGGTGGGAGGGGGATGGGGAGGGATGGGATAGGGAGAGGAGGGATGTGCGGGAGGAGTGAGACTATCTCACTGATGCTGGGAATGCATCTGTCCTGTATTAGTGGGTACCATTACTGGTTGAGGACGTTTTTGATCTTTTTGTGAGTGTTGTGTATTTCATGATCGTAATCTAGAAAGTTTGAAATGAAAAATAAAAGCTGTTTTGTTCTAAAGATACCCATTTTAATAAAACGCAATTGTTAAAATTAGCCTAATATAACGCTCCTCTTGCCTCCTAAAAGGTTAATAGAGCTTTTATTGGTACACAAGTATTAAAAATATTTTACTCAACCCTTTCGTTCCGGATTTGTTTTCTTTGAATTTCGGAAGCCTTTTTTTTGTGTATATAAAATAAAATGCTATCAAGAATACGGAACAAGTGATTTTTTTTAAATGTTCTTTTACAAAAAATGAGTGGGATATGTCTGTCCCAATATAAAATATTATGTGACCCAGTTAGTGTGTCAAATTAAAAAAGAAAAAATTAAATTTCGGATTCTTATATAAAAAACTTTTCTACATAAGAATCCACCAAAAAAAGAAATTCGTTAATTTGACATACTAACTGGGTTTCTTTGTGCAGGGTCACATATAGTGTTTTAAAGCTGCTCAAACATATCAATATTAGTAAGTTATAGTTAAGTATTGATATCAGTAGATTTCAAGTTTGGACTAATATGTCCCTGTTCTGTGCATTTTAAATGTTCTTTTTGGCTATAGGATTTTTGAACATCTGCTTGGACATATATGTCGCTACAGGAGCGAAGCGGTTAAAAAAATTGAGTCCCTTATAAGAGACTCCAACAGTAGATTAAACAACGAACTTTTATTTCGAAACCAGCCAAGATTTGAAATGCGAAAATTTAAAATGTTAATGGGCTACCACCTAATTTTATTTTTCCCTATAAAAAAATGATTAGGTGACATGGGGGGTCATGTGGCCCACCCCTAGGCATCGAAATATCATGTTTTTATTTTTTATAATGTTTTTACTTTCCTTCAAAGATTTTACTTATAATTCTTACGTTGGTCTCCTTCAAATATTTTTTTTTGTTGCTCCTCACATACATATCTATGAATATTAATATAAAATTTTAATAAGCACCTTACGTAACGCAAATTGTACCAAAATTCATACACTTCATACCCCGTTTCTCGCGTTACTATAGATTATAGAGATTTCATATTTTGGCTACCCCACCTAATAGGGGGTGTGTTAGGGGGGTAGCCAAAATATAAAATCTCTACAGCCTTAAATAACGCGAGAACCGGGGTATGAATTGTATGAATTTCGGTACAATTTGCGTTACGTAATACTTGAACGTTCCCTTACTTAATACTCAAGACTGAATACTGAATACTGAATACAAAATACTGAATAAAAATAAATAAAAATTCCCCAGTTACCCAATTTCTATAATGGGAACGATTTTCCCAGAAAAAAAGGTAAAACTACATAATTTTCCAAAACTGACTGCGGATTTACCCAACTCGGAGGGATTAGTGGGTGGCACCACACCCCCCCACATGCAATATCTGGGGCTAAATCTTTTTATTTTTTTTAATTTAATAAATAAAAAAGTTTTACGCCAGAAATGACGACATATGGGGTATTGTGGTGCCAGCCTCTACAGTTGGGAAAATCCACAGTCGATTTAAGAAGATTATGTAGTTGTACCTTGTAGCTATAGTAGAAAAGTTATTGAATGACATCGCCCTAGTGTAATGTATTTTTGAATGAGTCATAAGCAGTATTCGGCGAATTCACAGTACTCACATAGGCGCCGCCTCGACTCTAGCGTTGACGCGAGGTTTTAAATATTTACATTTTTATTTCTTTTTATCTTGATTTTTTTAATGATTCCATTTAAACGAGTAAGGTGGGAGAAAAAGTTATCGATAAACAAAAATTAAAAACTTTCGTATTCTTAGAAGGTAAAAATCGAATGTAGGTTTTATCTTTGAAAAACACCGATACATATGTATGGTTAATATGTATAGTCAATATTGTTGTGTGTGACAAAGTAGTCGTCAAATGTTTCGATTTAGTGATCTTTATAAAAATTTCCCTCATAATTCGGCAAAATTATTCCGTAAGCCTATGTTTCTGTGTTTATTTTCAACGTTGACTACTGGTCATAAGTTTCCAGTAATTTTTGCAATAACTTATGCAATAACTACATTAAAAATACACTGATAGAACAATAGCTTAATTAATAACGTAATTAGGTTGCATAGAATACAACAACAAAAAAGTAAACTTGTTCGGTATTGCAGTTGTTTGATTTACAACAAACTGTTAACCGATCATGTTTTTCTTTGTCGCGCAGAGATGCTAGCAGAACTTGGTAGCAAGAGAGGTGAAAATGTGACTGCGTAGAAGAAAGAAAGAGAAAGTATTCCGAGGAAGAAAGATAGGCGGTACGCGTACCTCTAAAAACTGGTGAAACCAACCGCGTGGTTTGGGGGCGTGTCCATATTTAAAAACTCAGGTCTCTTCCTACGTTTGACGAGCTGTGATGTGGGTGTTCTGTGATGTATTTTAAATTCATTTATGTGCACATAGAAACTATAAATTACATGTAATTGCATGTACATGTACATGCTAATCGTTGGATATACTTATGCACATAAAAATTTTAGCCCAAAATGCCTACTTTCAATATTTTGGTAAAATATTTTAGAATCAGCTGCTTGTGGCATCTTTAATAATCATCCAAAATAGTTATTTATATACCAAGGGACTAAACTGGCTGTTTTAGACCCGCTTCATTAGTGTTTCCTGAGCGAGCGTAGCGAGTGAGGGAAACAGAAATGCAAGGGACTAAAACAGCCAAGTTTAGTCCTGAGGTATATACACTATTTTTTGCAGGACCAAACATAATTTAGGTAGGTAGATAAAATTAAAATTAAAAACCACGTGTCTAAAATCGGTTGTTTTATTTTCGTAATTTAATCAAGATGCCTGCAAATTGCGAAATGTCAGTTTCATGGCTATCGCGATTTCAATTGTTTTTTAATATGGTTGACACAAACGTCAAAAAAATGGACGAAGATGATAAATTTTAAGTTATGTATAAATTGTTATAACAATGTTATTTTTAAAGGTTTTCTTTGTTAAAATCAAATAAATTGGTTTGAATCGCTAATTTATTACAAAACACCACCAAACCTAATTTTTGAACCAGCAAAGCACATAGTAAGTATAATATTTTAATATTATCAAGGTTGCCGTGATTTTTATTCCCTAGGGAAAAAAACGGCAAGTTTAGTCCCGAAAATGAAAGCGTAAAATTAGGTTTTAGTCTTGGTCATGAAAAAATGGTATTATATACCTCAATCTTGTTACAACAACGTTTGGTTTGGACTTTTCTATCAGCGTATAAATATTTACTAAACATTGTTTAGCTGTACATGTAAAATATGCACATTTTTGAATTTTTTAGTCTTGTCCGAATTTCCTGATAAACCGATCCAATGTGCAATACCGATTTTTCATTAAAATCTCTGCGGTCTGGGGTTTCATTCTATTGGTTGGATAATGACCCACTAATTGTAAAAATAACAATTATTGGTTAAATAAGAGCACTGCAGTGCTGCGTACAAGAACGGTCCCCTACTCTAGTTTTTTTTTACTCTCCGTTTTTTACTGTATAAGAGTAGTGCATTGTTTCATTCATAAAATGAAATTATAAAATGCAATTGTTTTTTTAATATAAAACGGACAATACTTTTACTTAAAAATATAGGTTTATCTAGATCTTTTTAAAAATTAGCTACGATATCTAAAAAAAATTTCTGCCAACAAGATAATTCTTTCCCCTATAATAGGCCTAGGTTTATTTAAATAAAAAAAAATCAAAGACAAAATCAAAAAAAAAAAAATAAAATAAAAAAAAATCAAAAAAAAAGAAAAAAATAAAAAAAATAAATAAATAAGTAAAAAAAAATTTCAACAATTTCAACTTTTTTTTCAAAAAAAATTCTTTTTTTCGTAATACGAAAAATAAATTGAAAAAAAAAATGTTTTGGAAAAAAATTGTTTTTACCCCATTTTACCTACTCCAATACGATTTTACCAAAAACAATCCCAGTCTAGAACTTTGGATACTTATTTGATTATAATCAACCTGAAGTCAACCTGAAGCCTTTAACCCCAAGCGTTCTTAAGTTATCGTGGTCACAGACCGACAGACACAAAAACATTTTTGATGGAAATCATGTTTTGGATATAAAACGTTCAGAAACGTAAAAAAAGCAATAAAACTTTTCGATTTTTTTTACTCACTGAAGACTTTACTTGGGGAAAGTAAAATATTTTTAAACCAGAAATACTGTTTTTTTATATGGTTGATTTAACCATGTGGTACAGTCGATCTAACATTTAATTCGATTCAACAATACCGTATGCTTGATTTAACCATATTACGTTTAATTTAACTAGACTACGGTTAAATCAACCATAGCATATATTCCTATATCTCCAACTATATGGTATAGTTCCATTCATGAAATTCCCCTCAAATTGTGGGAATCTATAGGAAATTTTACACATGTGACCAGAAGTTTCATATAGAGATTGCCATATATCCCAAATATGGTTTATACACGGATAGAACATAACACTAGCGTAATCAATAACGTATTTAGGTTATAGTATACAACAATAAATAGTTGTATATGCGCCAACAAAAAAGTAAACGTGTTCGGTATTTACAAACGAGTGCAGTTGTTTGATTTACAACAAAAAACTGTTACTTTGTCGGGCAAAGAGCGAGGTAGGTGTGGTTTGGAAATCCGCAGGTTCGGATTTATGCTTTTTCCTACGTCACGATCCTCGCTTCAAAAAGCAGGAAATTCCCTTTACTCGTCCGCCCGACTGACTAGCAGAGCCTGGTAGGCGTCGGTTTTCTACTGGTTTGCTAATTTGGTGTAATGTATTTTAAATTCACATATTAATTACATTTATGTGCACTGAGAAACTACATATCATATGTACATGCTTATTGTTGGGTATAGATATGCACATAACAATTTTATTTTTGGTAAAAAATTTATTAGAATCAGCTGATTGTCGCCATCTTGTATTATTAAATAATTTGAATCTACAATTTTAATAGTGTATTTAATATAACGTTATATTGTTTTAGAATAATCGTAAAAATTGTATTATAGATATACCTCAAATTTGTTACAACAACTTTTGGTTGAACTATTTTTATTTTCTATCAGTGTACCATAAAAGGTAGCCCAGCTCCTGGTCGAAAGGAGCCCGGCAGAGCCTTCAACCATTGGAAATCTTATAATGTGTATAAGATTTCTTTTTATTTATTTACTTAATAAACAGCAACTTAAAGAATTTTTTGTTACAAACGTCGGTGAGAAGCAATTTACGCGTGTTTGTTCAAAATAATAATATCGAAAGAGTAAGAAATTTCCTTAAAAAATATGTTAAATTCAAAAGGAGGGTTTCTAAAATGAAAGAGGTGGAAGTTTCCTTAAAAAATGTGTCGGATTCAAAAGGAGATTTCCTAAAATTGAAACGGTAGAAAATTTCCTATATGGTTTAGAAACTAAATTTCTTCCTTGGTGCATGTCAAATATCCGCGCCACTTTAACTTTTGAACGTATTAAGATATCAACTTGTAATTTGGAGCACATTAATAACATAACCCAAATAATTTTTTGATGTATATTTTAAAAAAATCTGAGTAAACCGCATTTTTTAACACTCAAATAAAGTTTAAAAAATAAATAAAAATTATATGGTCAAAAAAAATCTAATAAGCTGTAAAATAATGTATCATCATTCCCATTTCTATTTAAAAAAAGTCCCCTCTTGCCCCTAGCCTCCAGTTTGCCCCCAAAAATATTAAATATACGTGAGTGGTGCGGCGAAAAGGTATATTAGCAAAAAAGATCAATTTTTTTTAGTTAATGAAAACATAAAACGAAAACAGCAAAAATAAAAAAAATCAATTTTTTTTTGCTGCACCAGTCACATATACCAAAAAATTATTTGGGTTATGTTGATTAAGCGTTTCAAATTTCAAGTTGATATTTTAAGCCGTTCAAAAGTTAAAGGGCAATGGATTTTTGGACCCCCACTCTATAATTTTCTTGTTTAATTTCGGTGGCCCAATATCCTTTGTGAGTGAGAAGAAATAAAAAAATGTAATCTATCCAATAAATACAGATAATAAGACAATTACCAGCTTTATTTTAAATAGATAAACTCAATAATAACCCCCGCGTGGCTTTTACTTTATTGAGTGGATAATTATTAATTTTACCCACTCAACTGTCACTTGTCAAATTATTTTCTTGTAAATGTCATTAAAATTTTTAATAAAAATATGAATTCCTAAGCTATTTATTCGATAAAACCTTGTATGGCACTCATGGGTAAACCGGTATTGCCCTCTCGAAAATTAATCTGCTTGGCTGAAGCCTCGCACGTTAATTTTCTCATGGGCAATATCTTACTTTAATCACTAGTACCATAAATAACTATTTCAAGTGACAAAATAACTGTGACATACTTTACTGTTTTAGTAAAGATGTGCCATATTATTTACAAAAATTTATAGCACAGTTACGCTGCGCAAATGATTCGTTTTGCTACTTGCATGTAAATCAAGTGTCTTTTTCCTGGAATCAAACTAATATATGTAGTATTTGCAATCAAAATGTCTATGAAACTCTGGAGCATATTATTTTCAAGTGTCCAATATACGAACCGCTCAGATCAGAAATTATAAACCTGCCCCAATCGGTAGACCTGCACGAATTATTGTCATCCTATAAATACGTATCACTGCTATATCGAACAGTCTCCAAAATATTAAAACTTAGGGCATTTGCATTAAATGAATAATAAAAAAAAAAGGAGAATTCATTCATACTTTTGTTATCCTGTGTTATGTGTTAATGTATTTATCTAACTATATCTACTATTATTATTAATTTGTCTATTATTATGTATTTGTATAGCTTTATTTACTTTTATTATTATTAATTTGTCTATTATTATTTGTTTATCTATATTTATCTACATTTACATTATATCTATGTTTAAGTTTTACAAGGACTTAAAGAATTTATGTTTACATTTTATTATGTAACTTATTATATATTATTTTTTTTTTTTACTTATTGTAGCGTTATGCAAAATATTTATGTACTGCTTCTATATGGCAATTTGTAAAATATTATTATGTGTCCTATATCACTTTGTGATCAAGGGATTAATAAACTATCTATCTATCTATCTATCTATCTACTTTACGGATGCCCCCTTAGTGAAGAGTATAACTTTAAGTACGAAGCAATGGTATAAATCCTAGGCTATTAAAACTGTAACGGTCTAGTTGTTACAGTTTTTATCACAGTAATTGGCTGCGAGACACGAGATTCACTTGTTTTAAAAAACAAACAAGAAAGCCTACTAAGAAAAGGAAAGTCAAGGTAGAAATAGACTCAGTTTAATTTTTTTTGGACGATTAAGCGTTACAAGATTTTTGTCTTTTTGCCTATTTGTAATAAATTATGTGTTTGATCTAGAGACTGAAAGTTGTTTATTACAGCATAATTTGTTGTTGTTTTGATTAATCGTTTCAGGCACAAGTTTATTTTTACCCTTTTTATTACAGCACATGCTCAAAAGATATATTATAGTATATTAAAGTACTACACGGAAAAAAAAAATTATAGCTAGGAGCGCTATAACACACATACCAAGCAAATTATAATCGCTTATTATATAAATACAAGGCTTTCTCTTACAATTATGGCAGTCAGTGTAAAAATTTATATGAAATACTTTAATTGTTTAGTGAATAATAAAATATAACAAATAGTATGGCATTTATAGCTTAAATAGATTTAATTATTGTCCGTGCTAATAATTTTTATAATATAATAAAATTTCTGTAAATTTATAATAGTGCCTGTAATAAATATAATCGTATCTGTAATATATATAATCGTTTCCAATTTATTTTTAACATTATTAGTTATTGTGTCCCTTATAATCTATAGCTTAAATCACTATAATTTGCCACTGTTACCAAATATCTTATAATGTATAGCGCAGAGCCCACTAATTTCTTTCCGTGTAGTTTTTCTATTTTGCTTTAAAATTAAAAAAAACTTACATTTAAATTGATGACCGATATAGAGATTCTTTTTGTTGGGTTGGCATTACAATTTTCTCTATGTTTGAAATTCATAGAACCAAGGGCGTAGATGAGGGGGGTAATGGGGTAATTACCCCCCTTAGGAACAAATATTTTTTTGGCTAGGGGCGTTAAGTTTTGGTAGAAACCGTCAGGGACAAAGCTTTTTTTTAGGGTGGCGGGCCAAGTTTTAGTAGAAACCGTCAGTGACAAAGCTTTTCTTTACAGTGTTTTTTCTACAAGACTTCAAGAGCATGAGCGCAATATAAGAAAGAAACAAATTTCCTTATCGGCAGTAGCCGAACATGTACATGAAACAGGTCATAAAATCAATTTGTCTGAAACAAAACAAATATTTACAGAAAACAGAAAAATGCCAAGGAAGATACGGGAATCGATAGAAATCATCAAGCATCCTAACAATATCAATCGGGACACTGGTTACCACTTACCTGCAATATGGAAGTCTTTGATAGGAAAAACCTCGTCACGGGTGAATAACCACAACTCGTCATAAATAGTGACACAAGTTGATTCGAAACTTAGTTTCAGATTAATCCCTGAAGATGTCTCTAGTAGTAAGAGACGAAACGTCGGAAAGTGAAAATCCATTAACACGGTCTAAACCCGAAAGTGAAAGTTCTTTATATCTTAATCGCCGTGAAAGCTTAAAATCTAAAAAAGTGTTTTTTTTTTCAAGGTCGCCAAGTTTTGGCAAAACCCCGTCAGGGACAAAGTTTTGTTTTTTGCTAGGAGCGCCAAGTTTTAGTAGAAGCCGTCAGGGACAAATCTTTTTTTTTAATATTTTTGGGGTGTTTTTTTTTGCGCGCCAAGTTCAAGGCTTGCTTCAGGGCGCCGAAATGTAAAGGCCGGCCCTGCTTGCTATTACTACCCCATAGAAAAAAAAATATCTACGCCCTTGCATAGAACAAACGATATTTTGATATCGTTTATAGTCAGCTCTTCTCTTTTTCATTGCAAGTAACCAAACCACAATTTTAATACTGTAAAAATTAACTTAAAACACAATTTCATAGAATTTCATGGAAAACGCGAAGCTATTATAGACTATAATAGTCTTTTGTCCTGTCTTGGCAACCTAAAATAATAATAATAATAATAATAATAAAATGCATGTGATTATGTGCTTATAAGAGTCGCAAAATAGAAAAAAACCTTTACTTGAATAAACGTAAAAACTAAAAAGGCGTTGATTTTTATTGTGGATTTTGTGACTGTAGGTTTTTATGATTTTTACATCTTAATCTGTAGATATTGGGTTTTATCTCAAAATTCAAATAAATGGGTTAAGGAAGGGTATCGTTTAAAATAGGAGTTTTGGGCTAAATAAGAAAAATATGTTTTTACACCACCAGCCTAAAAGCACATCTTTATTACGGTTCTTTTCATTGGTAGAAATATTATTTCTCTACCTATGACGTCAGAGGTTCTAAAAATAATGAAATTGCACCATGGTTAATAATGAATTTTTATTCATCTGTTTTGGCATCTGACGTTTCACTTTATTTATTTCATGTTAAATTAAAAAATATTAACAAAATTAGTACCTATAAAACATGTTTTACAAAAATCACTTCCAAAAGTGAAAATCGTTGGTCCATCATATTCAACCATAGATTATACAACCCATATATTACCGTAAGGATCATAGATTACTAGAGGTACAACCCCCATATATTGATTTTTGAGGCAATAGATTCTCCCTCACAGTTTTCGCCTGTCCCCTTATTTCTGGGGGAGTACCAGAATCATCACTTTGCATTTCACTTTCCATTTTTATATATTTTATCACACTTAACACGGAAACACTTTCTAACTTAATAATTTTCACCAGAAAATTTCTGCCAGAAATGTCAAGTTATTCATTTGTTTTTTTTAATGGCCGCGAACGGCCAGCGTGATATTTTAAATTTATAAGCTTTTTCATTAAATTTTAGTAAAATAAATAAATAAATAGCTAATTAATTGTACTGGTAGTGAAAAAAATACTATATTTTCCACGTGAGTGAAGATTTAACATTCTAGACCGCGTCTTGCGGGCTTCGCGCTAGCGCGCTCATCCCGCAATTTGACGCAGGTCAAAAATGTTAAACTTCTCTCACTTGGTAAATTATATACTATTTTGTTTAAAAAAGTGCAAAATTATGAAAACAAATGATAAAAAACTGTGTTAATTGTTAATAAAGAACAAAATGAAAAAAAATTAAAATCTCACGAATTATTTGTAATCGTCAACATGGCATTATTCTTGCGCTAAATGTGACTATCATATTGAAAAAAAGCAATATTTTTTGTTTATCTAAAAACCAACATAAATACATTTAGGTAGAGTGATTAATAAAAACACTGTACAATATTAATTAAATATATTTCTTTTTAAATAAATATATTTAATTAATATTAAAAGCTAAAAGTCTGTGTGTAACTTTTTCATAATCTAATCTTAAATCATATCATGGAAATAAACTAATTTAAAATGTTGAAAGCCGCATTAAATTACTTGTCTTGGGTAACACTGTCCCATGGAAGTACATGCTTTGGGTTATCGTTGAAGCTGCTGGTTTGTTTACAATGTTATTATAGTATAAATACCTCAAAAATAACTCCATCGTCGTACTGAAACTTAACATTGAATTACAGCATATTAATTCGGTGAAAACTAATAAAACACAACAAAATATTTTAATATTATAGTCAAGATCAGTGAACACAACACAGACCCTTTCCTTTGTCCCCACTGTAGTAGTTAATATGCAAAGTTTTTTTTTTTTTTTGACGAGATGACATTTGGCACTTGATGTTTCGTGCAATGTTGCTAAATCGTACATAGACATATGTAAAAATTATTAATTAAAATAATTAATTTTAAATAAAAATAGCAAAAAATTATGACAAAAAGATTCAGTTTTCTTATTAAGCAAAAGAGTGAGCAAAACATTTTTTAGTCACTAGTAGAAAAACTTAACATTTTATATTTAAAATAGTGCTAAAAACAAGTGTTACTATGGAGGTGTTGTATAAAAAGTATAAGTATACTTAAATACTATTATATTACTATTATAAGTACTTTTTATATAACTACAGTTAACTACATAGTTATACATAATTTTATTTATTTTCATTGGTTGATTATTAGAGTTAATTTATTTATTACACATCTATGACAGGAAATTCCAGAGTATTTTTTATTATGATCTGTTTTTTCAAACAAGATACTAAATTAAAAATCGCACAGTAAATATTTTTACAACAAGTTTGAATAGTATATGTTTGTGTATATAATATGGTTATGTTTTATAAAATAAACTACGCAGTATATTCGCACATCCAATATTCGAATCTGTTTTGAACATATTCACCGTGCGATTTTTAATTTTCTATCTTGCTTGATGAAACAGATCATACATTCTTTTCTTTTGCAATCTTTAAAAAATAAATATTATCCAATACATACAGATAATAAGACAATTACCAGCTTTATTTTAAATAGATAAACTCAATAATAACCCCCGCGTGGCTTTTACTTTATTGAGTGGATAATTATTTATTTTACCCACTCAACTGTCACTTGTCAAATTATTTTTTTGTAAATGTCATTAAAATTTTTAATAAAAATATGAATTCCTAAGCTATTTATTGGATAAAACCTTGTATGGCACTCATGGGTAAACCGATATTGCCCTCTCGAAAATTAACCTACTTGGCTGACGCCTCGCAGGTTAATTTTCTCATGGACAATATCTTACTTTACCCACTAGTATCATAAATAACTATTAACTTTTAAATAAAAAAAAACATTTTTAGGAAAACTAGAGATTTATTCATAACAAATAAAGGTTTAATCCTTTACAAGAACAACCGACAGTATAAAAAATAAGAACCTTTATTAAAGATTCCTTTCAAAAAATAAATAAAATAAATACTTTAATAAGTTATTAAAAATATGACACGTTTTAAAATTTATTTAAATTGTTTTCATGAGGTAGGTTTGTAGGCATTGTAGGCTAATTTCTGACTATCTTCAATCGACCTCTTGTCCCAGCCTCCACGACCTCCTCCATGGGCAGATGCGTGGACGTGCTCTACGTGACCTCCATGGTGGTGTTTGGCAGCAAACAGCTTTTTGATGGCGATGATTCCGGAGAGCAGCAGGGCAATTTTAGCGGTGATAAGAGCCTTTCCTGCTAGCAGGAACAAACCGGCGATTGCGATGGGAATTAGTCCTGCCATTTTTGCGACGATCATCATCATCATGCCGCCCATCATATCGCCTCCTTTTTTTCCGCCGCCGCCTTTTCCGCCCCCGCCGCCTCCTTTGCCGCCACCACCTCCAAAGCCACCTCCGTCACGACCTAGAAAAAAAACAAAAAATGTGAAACGGGTACCTTTATTTATTTATATTAACATCCAACAGATAACCTAATTATAGGATGAGTCATGATTAAGAACTCCAGTACGATACTTAAAACAATTCAAAGAAAAAACATAGTACAAAAATAAGAATTTGATATTAACATTAGATTTCAGAAAAAAAAAAAAAGAAAAAAACTTAAAATTAATTTAATTGGCGAAAAACATATTAAATTCGGTTAATTGAACAAGAAAATATCAGCCTCTAACTGAATTTTGTGGTAATTATTACACATAGAATAAATAGGTGAGTTATTAAGCAAGTTGGTTCTAGGTTTAGCCATATAAAAAGTATTTATTAAGCGTGTATTAGAAGGGACATGAAAATTTAACAACTGTAATAAAGCAGGGCAGTCTATGTTATTTCGCAGCAATTTATGCCGAAAGACAACAGATGAAAGTGCACGCCTATCTTCCAAGCTTAAAACATTAAACCTATCCAACAGCAGGTTATTCTCAATACCTGTATGAGGATAAACACCATCCAGTTTAAAACTGACAAACTTTAAAAATCTTCTCAAAATTTTATCAACATTTTCAATTTGATATTTGTACTGAGGGTTCCAGATTAAGTTGGAATACTCAAGTTTGGGTAGAACGAAAGAATTAAAGAGTGTGAATAAAACCGTTTTGTCCCTGAAACCGTAAGAGTTTCTTATTACAAATCCAAGACTTCGAAAAGCTGATGCAACAGTCTTCTCAACATGTAAAGAAAAATCCAATCTGCTATCAAATGTAACGCCTAGATCCTTAATTTCTGTAACTCTAGGTACAATGACACGGTGATCAAAAGTAAGGTACAGGAAAAACAAAAATGCCAACCAAAGCTTATAGCATATTCTGATTATAGACCCTTTTGGTAATACAAAATAGTATATTCTATAACTAGTATGGAATAGACAATATTCCGCGCGAGCACGAAGTTTGTGATACGAGCCGGGAGGCGAGTATGACGGTCCCGAGAGCGCGGAATGATTATTCCATACGTGTTGTAGACTATACTTTTTCTTCGACTACAAATATGAAACACTCTATGGCTTTAAACTGTGGACAAGGTTAAAAACAATGTTTTTTGTGGCTCGATATTGTAAATGTTTGTTTGTTTGTTTGTTTGTTTGTTTAACCTCGTACTATTTAATTAATTAATTAATTAAGCATCCCCTAAGTCCAGGACTTGTGTGGGCTAGTAGTAGAGGGAACCACCGGTTTATACTGACTTGTGAACCAGTTTCTAGGGAGTGTCCGTTTCAGTTATTGCCTTCGCCAAATTTCAATTATTAATTAATTGAAAAAGGCAAATCGGCGCCAGTCAGAATCGAACTCACGCTAGTAGACTTGCTATGCATACGCGCTAGCCACTACGCTATGCCTCCCACTTTTATAAATGCAACAAAACACATATTTTTAAGTAAAGCAATTAATGTTATTTAATAATTTTATCAAATCAGTACTTAAAAAAGATTTTTGTTTGCAAAAATTGAAGGTTATGTCAGATTGTTGTGATAGACATCAGGTTTAAATATTTAACAATAGATGGAGCAGTTTTAATTTTTTGAACTAAATTGATAAAAAACTGGTCAAATATTAAGAAAAACTAATAAACTTTATGTAATTTTAACGCAAAACTTTAAATTGCATTAAATTATTCAATGCTTCATGGTAAAATATATATATTTCTGCTAATTTTGCTAGAGTTTTCTTTACTTTTATAAACAAGAGATACATGTGCTCATTCTAACACTTGATACGGAATATTAATACCGTATCTAGAGCTAGAATGGATTCATTCTGTGTTTAAAAAGTGTGTGTATTTGCTTACATTCTAAAGCAGTCGTAGAAAAACCTTCTATTATTAGGCTATTAGGCATTAGGTAGAGTCAGAATCCGTTGACAGACCTATTATTGACCTATGTAATTAAATAAAACGTTGTTTAATATTTCTTCTAAAAAAGTTTTGATATTTTTTGTCAAAAGTTGACAAATGATGGTTGTGCTGAGAATTTAACACTGAATCAAAATATGTAAAATATACAGTGGAAATCAAATTTCTGGCAAAAGAGGAAGTGACAGATATATTTTTACAATGTTAAACAATGAAGTTTATTTAATTATGAATATAGTCTTTCATTTTGATAAGTTAATAGGGGAACACTATTTTGTGGCACCCCGTATATGTATGTAAACTTTTACCCATTATTATATGTTTAATAAACAAATAAATCGTTCAGTAGGTATTTATTACGGTAAGGTTTTTTTTAGTGTGGATTTGAGATTAGCCTTTCTTATGTGGGATTCGAAATCAAGCTGGCCAATTATTTGTAACAGTAAACGCAACCTTCTAAAGGCAGACAGCACAACTTTCATAATAAAGATTCTCTCTCTCTCTCTCTCTCTCTCTCTCTCTCTATAAATTTGAATGAAAAAATAGTACTTTTTCTATTTTGCGACTCTTATAAGCTCATAATCACACGCATTTTGCGTGTTCTTATGGGCCCATAAGAGGTCTCTACTTTTTTACTGTTGGGTTGGCAACATACAAAAGCCTATCTCTTGACGTTTTGCGTGCAAATGTCAATGTCGATTTAAAGTTTAATTTTTTACACAATTTTGTGTTTCGGTTATTTTTTACCGTGTTAAAATTGTGGACTGGTTAATTGCAGTGAAAAAAAAAGAGATGACTGTAAAATATATCAAAATATCATTTGTTCTTAGAATCTTAAACATAGTGTAAACTGTAATGCCAACCCAAAACAAAAATCCCTAAATCATTCATCAATTTAAATGTAACTTTTTTAAATTTTAGAGCAAAATAGAAAAAATTGTATAAAGCACTCGTTTCATAACACGTTTTTAGAACACTAGAATTTTAGAAAACTCGCCGCAAGCGGCCTGTTTTCTAAACTCGTGCGCTAAAAACGTATGTTATGAAACTAGTACTTTAATATACTATTTCGTAACGAGTAAGCGACTTTAATTCTTAGTGCACGAGAATGAAGTTTTTTTGACGACGCGAAGCGAAGTCAAAAAATTATTCGAGTACACTAAGGACTTGTCGCAAACGAGTTGCGAACAACATTTTTCGTTCGATCTACAGTCTAGACTTTATAAAAATGTATATTTTAAATAATTACCTATGTTTAATGTTGACATTGCAAAATTTTATAAACGACAAATAATTTTTGTCAAAATGAAACCTATGTGTACTCGTTTGGATAAATGCATAGTGCATAGTTGTCATTTCATTCAAATATGCACTATGTACTCGTTTGATAGAAAAATATCCTAACGAGAATATATAGTGAACATGCATTTTTCTTTAATTCGTGTACACTAGGTCGTACGAAAAATCTTTTAGAAAAAAAAATATTTCCCTTAAGCTCATAGAAGCTCATATCACTTGTAAATAAGAATTTTAATATAGAATTAAAATATTGTACAATTTTATTGCAACAAATATTGGATTTTTCGCTTTATCTTACAACAATCCCTATTAGAAGATTTTATGAAGCTGAAGTTTGCAACGTTTTTTTGCATAACACGGTTTTAGCGCACTACTACTTTAGAAAACTCGCCGCAATCGGCTTGTTTTCTAACCTTGTACTCGTGCGCTAAAAACGTATGTTATGAAACTAGTACTTTAATATACTATTGGAATTTTCGTTGCAAAAAAACGTTGCAAACTTCAGCTTCATAAGATTTTAACTCATTAACATTTTTTTTTTAAAACAAAACATGCAAATTTCAACATTTCAATAAAAAACTTTTTTCCAAATTAACTTCTCTACACGTTTTCAACAAAAACGCATTTTCCAAATTAATTTCTCTACACATTTTTATTGTTACAGGTGTCTTTGTTTTAATTACCTCGAAATGACATATTTTGACATTGGTCCTATTTTGATTGATAAAGCCAAATATTGCACAAATTCTTTCAAAAACTAATAATTTTCTTTATTTAGGCAAAAATTTTAAACTTTGGTAAGTAGTTGACTAATAATATTTTTTATATAAAGAAGATATAGCAGATAAGTATTATTTTAAACGCAATACCTTACCAGCGCATCTAGAAATAGGTGCGCCTGATAAGAACATTTTAATTTTATTTTCTGTTTTAGATTTTTTATCGATATATCGATCGAATAGAATGAAAAGCTCGGATATTTTTTTGACATATTGAATTTTTAAACTGACATTGAATGTGAACGTCAATAGTTTTATACTATAGGGGAGATGAGATCACAGATAATTTTTTAATTACCGATAAATAAAAGCAAAACCAAGGTAGCTTCTTTAACGAATATTATATCTAAACTTTATTAAGCAAAGGCAATGTTAAAAATCATTGAATTTTTGCCCGTCCAATAAAAGTTAATTGAAATAAAATAGTTATTTTTGTCCTAAAATAATTGTAAAAAATACTTATTTCGCCGAAAACAATCGGGAACATTTTTGAAATATGCTATTGCGTAATACAGGGTAGGGTGATCATTCGAAAATAATCCAAAATAAAATAATAAAGTTTGGATTATAAAAAACTAACTTTATTTTTTTTTGTGGTCCTGTGTTATCGATAAAATAGTTTTTCGTATGTATTTCGTAGCTTTGTAGATTTTTTTTCAGTGCACTTCTTTGGTTTATTACGGATTCTCTCAAGTTATGCAAGATTTTCATCCAAAAACTTTCCCAACCCACGGGCCCGATAATCACCAAAAAAAAATTGAATCGGGAAATTTATAGTTTAAGTTGTGTACCGACAGACCTACAGACAGATTTTTTTACTTAAATGTGTTTTTGCATATAAAGCCATAAAACGCAAAAATAGGCAATACAAAACATGATTTTTTTACCAATCCAAGGACTGCTTTCCGGCTACTTCTCGGACAGTAGGTATTCCGAGATTTTGGTGGAAAGCAAAATGTAAAGCAAATTTGAATACTGACCAAATTTTAAGTAAAATATATTTATTTTTGAAAAATAGGGCTTACAAGAAAAAAATATGCACATGGTGATATAATCTCCCCTACATTTTTAAGTTTTGACAAAGACATTTAATGTCAGTGACAAATTTATTGAAAACCGATATACGAGCTTTTCATTCTACGCAATCGATATATAGTCATTGAGGCGAAATGGCTCAAATTAATAATACTGTAAACATATATACGCCTCAAATAAATTATAGATTCTATTTAAAACATGCAAAAATAATCGAAAATTATTATAAACACGATAACTTATTAATGACCAATATATTTTTTAGTAGCCAAGCTTTTTTAGACCAACTACAACGAGAATGGGTAGCTAAAATTTGTTCTATTTAAAGCGCAAAGTAAAATAGAATATTTTTTATTCCACTAAATTTTAGCTTAACAAGGTAAATCTAAATTAAATTTTGCTCTAAACCTGCATAAAATTACTCAGTTTTACACTAAATAAAAGGGACACAAAGAATTCTCCAATCAAATGAAAAACAAAGCAAGGTCACGTTTCTTTAGACAATTTTAATATTGATTTTCTTTACTTTAAATTGTATAAATTTCCACCTTTAAGTTAAAACTTGTCATATAATTAGTTTTTTATGCACTAAATTTAAATCATGTGACCCACTTTTTGTTAAAGTAGGAAATAATTTATATTACACTTATACTGAAAAAAAAAATGGGACGCAAAAATAAACCTGTAAGCCGATTTTTATCTTTCAGTGGTGTAAATTAAGCTTTTGTAATGTAATGTTAATAATTTGAAAAACTTAGTCAATTTGACTTAGTAAAAGAAATAATACTTGACATAAATTTTTATTATCAAATTATCAAAACAATTTTAAGTTTCCCACTTTTTTTTTCGATAGAAGTGTACGTTTTTTTATCTCTGTTCCACCTTAGTAAATTTCCTACCTTCTTCTACATATTCCTCATACACTTTCGGAGAAATATTCAAAGAACTAGAACTTATAAAATTCGACAATTTTTCCACAGCAATCGTCGATAAAGCAGCATCCTTGGCTTCGAGCGACCTCGGCAAAATAGCATCCAATCTATCCTCAGTCAAAACAGGCTCCGAAGTAGGATCAACCTTGTGTATCACAGATATACCCTCAGAAACGTAAATTTTCTGCATACGACTCAATCTGTCCATCAAACTGATAGCTTTTTTCTTCAGGCAAGGGTATAAACCGTCGGTGTTTCCACTGCATTGTTGGTAAGTTGTAAAAATATCACTGACACCTGAAAGATCGTCCTGTGCTGAAACCGTCAAGGCCAAGCAGGCCAGCAGGCACGCGGAGATTCTCATTTCACGCGGACCTCTCTAACAAGGCTGGGGATGTTGACACTAACACTGGTCAAGAGCTGAACTAGAACTGAAATATAAGTGCTCGAATCCGGAGCATTTATATAATTACCGAATATTTGAAAGGATGCTAGGTCAAATTTGAAAAAAAGAATTACTCTCGTATCAAACCCTAAACTAGAAAAAAATCTATTATAGTTTCATTAATTAGTACTTAATTTGGTTCACTTTTTTCGGCTGTTTATCATTCTCGAACCTCGTTGACACAGTTTCCTTCTCCCTTTATTTTCACTTTCATTTTCTGAAATAGTCATCAGTTTTCTTTTGATTAGACCTGTTTTATCTTTTTTATTTTATTTATTGTTGCATTTTTATATAAATTGCAGACTATGTTGTTTTAATTTCATGCTATTTACACATTATGAAATATACACTGGACAGCATAATATTAATATTATTCAGTTCCTGCAAAATAGAAATCTATTATTTAAATTTAGTATGGAATAGACAATATTCCGCGCGAGCGGAAAGTTTGTCATACGAGCCGGCAGGCGAATATGACGCTCCCGCGAGCGCGGAATGACTATTCCATACGTGTTGTAGACTATACGTTTTCTTCGACTGCAAATATGAAACACTGTATGGCTTTAAACTGCAGACAAGGTTAAAAACAATGTTTTTTGTGGATCGACATTGTAAATGCAACGAAACACATATTTTTAAATAAAGCTATTAATGATATTTAATCATTTTATCAAATCAGTACCTAAAAAACATTTTTATTTAATTTTAGCACATATTTACAAATTATAAGGCAAAAATTGAAGGTTATGTCAGATGTTGTGACAGATATCAGGTTTAAATATTTAACAATAGATGGGGCAGTTTTAATTTTTTGAACTAAATTGATAAAAAACTGGTCAAATATTAAGAAAAACTAATAAACTTGGTGGGATATTTGAAAGGATGCTAGGTCAAATTTGAAAAAAAGAATACCTCTCGTATCAAACCCTAAACTAGAAAAAAATCTATTATAGTTTTATTAATTAGTACTTAATTTGGTTCATTTTTTTCGGCTATTTATCATTCTCGAACCTCGTTGACACAGTTTCCTTCTCCCTTTATTTTCACTTTTATTTTCTGAAATAGTCATAAGTTTTCTTTTGATTAAACCTGTTTTATCTTTTTTATTTTATTTATTGTTGCATTTTTATATAAATTGCAGACTATGTTGTTTTAATTTCATGCTATTTACACATTATGAAATATACACTGGACAACATAATATCGATACCCCCAAGCAACAAAGCCGTAACTCATATATTGTCATTTTTCATGACAGCTAAATTTCTAAAATATATTTTTTTGTTATTTAAGGGTGGGAAATGATTGAAGTGGAAAAGGAAGGCATGTGATACATCATTTGAAAGCTTATAAAATTCTCTATTAAACTGTATAAGTATTTATTGTTTATTTATTGTTTGTTTCTGATAATATTCGAGTTTAGAATTTCTTGCTTTAGTGTTTTTAGGTAAACTTTTGGTTAAAATGGCCTGTGGAGTAATCTGAGTAGTACCACCATGTGTGTCTTTTTTCAAGGGATTTACTTATGAGAATAACTCAAAATAGGTCTAACTTGAGTTACAACCTTGTTGCATGGGAGTGTCGATATTAATATTATTCAGTTCCTGCAAAATAGAAATCTATTCTTTAAATTTAGTTTACAAAATTCAAAACTGTTTAAAATGGATTTTTTAATTAATTAAATAATACAAAACATGATAAATGATCATTCTTTTAAAGTTTTTATCTTTAATCATTCTTGTATCAAACATTAAACAAAAATAGTATATTCTACAACTAGTATGGAATAGATAATATTTCGCGCGAATATGACGGTCCCGCGAGCGCGGAATGATTATTCTATACATGTTGTAGACTATACTTTTTCTTCGACTGCAAATATGAAACACTGTATGGCTTTAAACTGCGGACAAGGTTAAAAACAATGTTTTTTGAGACTCGACATTGTAAATGCAACAAAAAACATATTTTTAAATAAAGCAATTAATGTTATTTGTTTGGACGAAATGCATTCTTAAAAATCAATACCTGAACTTCGCCCTTTACGAATGATCCATTAATGGATAACTTAATATTAATAGTCAAATAACGAAAAATTCCTATGTTAAATTGCAATAAATGTACACGGGCTGATATTTTAAAGGGTAGTAGTGGATGCATATTTAATTTAATTTAATTTAATAACTTTTGTTGCCCAACAGTACAGACTTAACAGGACATTCTAATATAATAATTAATAATTAACTTATAAAACTAATAATAACGCTTAATTTTGAAAAAATTATATCACAATTAGATGATATTGAATTAAAATTTTTGCACATAACGTACATTGGTGATTTCAATATAATATTAGTATTGGCTCTAGCATTAAAAAAGGTTATAAGCATTTGACGTGTAGAACTCGGAATCAAAAACCTCACTTGAGACAAAAGATCACTACAATCAATTTTATTATGTAGCAACTGGTACAAAAAAGTGACCGAGTATATTTTCCTTCGCGTGTTTAGTAATTTAAATCCAAACCTTGACATCAAATCCGATAAATCAGACCCTCTTGGAGGGTATGTTCCATCAATTTTTGAGGTATAAAATTTTATAAATCTGCGCTGAACAGATTCAATACCACTTATATAAGTGTCGTAATATGGATACCATATGAGACAACCATATTCCAATTTGGATCTTACAAAAGAGCTATATAAGACTTTTAGACAATCAGACTTTGTAAAATTATTGCAGGTCCGAAAAATGAAGCCTAACATTTTTAACGATGATTTTACAATATGAGAAATGTGGTCTGTAAATGATAATGCTGGGTCAAAAATAATCCCTAAATCTTTAATAGTATTGACTCTTTCAAGTACTAAACCATTAATATTATAATAAAAAAATATTTTTTCTTCAAGCGTACTAAAATGTTCATATTATATAACTGAACACACTAGTTAGAAGTGATCTATTTTTTTACAGTAAAAAAATGAGTTCATTGTTGTACGCCGTAAAAAAAAGTTAGTTAGCAAAACCACCACTGGCGGCAGCACTCTTTGACTTTGATGACAGCCATACTTTAAACTTGTTTGTTTATTATGTAAACAGGTGGTTGACTCGAGATTCTGTGCAAAAACCTTGTGTGAAATTGATTAAAAATGATTGAAGAAGAATATATGGTTTATACACCTACAAATCTCTCCGAAATTGCAAATGCTACATTGGACAAGTTACCATCGAAATCGCGAAAAGTGTACGATTTAGCCTGCGAAAAAAAATTAAAATGAGCTAAGGAAGGTTTAAGTTCATTTCAAAAGGGTTTTATTGGCCTATTTTAATAAACAAAACATACTTTATTACTGAATAAATTAAATTCAAAAATTAATATTTAAAAAATATATATAGGATACTTGAAGAAAAAATAGTATGTTTCACTCAGAGGAAAAGTGCTTTTTTTTACTCGTCTGTAGTTTCCGGACTCCGCTTCGCGTCGTCCGTAAATTCTACAGACTAGTAAAAAAAGCTTCACTTTTCCTCTTAGTAAAACAATATACTATTGTTAAACTTTCTTGTAAAACTCATTATTTTACATTTGGAAATATTTAATTTCAGCTTGTTCTGTGCGAACCATAAATTAACAGCTTCAAGGCAAGACTGTAAAAACCAGCAATCATATAAAGACTTTATGGAAATAAATATTTTTAGGTCATCTGTAAAGAGAAGTTTAAGACATCTTATAAAATTAGGCAAGTCATTGATAAAAATTAAAAATAACAGAGGCCCTAAGTTAGAACCCTGTGGGACCCCTGAGGTGGCAATAAATGTTGCTGACTGGTAGTTATTATATTCAACAAACTGAAGTCTATTTAAAATATAACTTTGAAATAACTGTAGAAGCTCAACATCAAAGCCAAATTCACATAATTTATACAGAAGTACAGGATGGTCGATTTGATCAAACGCCTTTTGCACGTCGGTATAAATAACGTCTACTTGTCCACCATTATCTAACTCCTCAGAAACATATTGAGTTAGAAGGGCCAAGTTAGAAACCGTGGAACGTTTTTCAACAAAACCATGTTGATATGAAGATATTCTGTTTTTTATTTGAGAATAAATTTTATCATAAATTATACTTTCCAAAATTTTTGCAAAATTGCACAGGATAGAAATAGGTCTATAATTTTTAATATTTTTTGGATCACCCGATTTATGAACTGGACATACACGAGAAACCAATTTTGTTTAGGAGAAAAATTTCAACAATATATATATAAAAATTATCCCAACAAATTTACTCCTTAACAAAATTGGTTATATGCATTTTTATCGTAAGATGCATGTTAGGCAACTCACCCCTAAAATTCAAGATAGCGGACAACCTTAGGCAAATCACCCGGTGAAAAACTAACAGGAGTTAAAAAATGGCAATTTTTTAGGTAGATCGATTTGTTTGCTCTCAAGCGTAGTTATAAAGAAAAACCGTAAAAAAAAACGTTTTTTTTTTCAACTATATTTACTATAGTGTTTTTTATGCATATTTAGTTAAGCTTAACTAGATAATCTAGATAAAGCAAGAAGCTTGACGTTGTGCTTCTCGCACAACAATAAGAGTAAAGCAGCTTGAATACATTTTTCCCAGTCCTTAGTTATCGTGGTCACAAAATTTCGGGACAGACCGTCAGAGAATTGCGGAAATCAATTTTTTTATGAAAAACGTTGAGAAACATAAAAAGGAATAAAAATGCAAAAAAAAATAATTTTATTACCAACTCAGTACGCTTCTAAAGACAAGAAGAAAGTAATATTCCTCTCGTCAATTCAAAATATCTAGATAGCTTTGAGTCAAGTTTATAGATTTTCAACTGGCAACACTGCAATATCTTTTTTTTTATCAAGATGCGTCTTCACACTTGGAATCAGCTGTTTTTAAAGCCGCGTACGGGTTTATTGTTAATTTTTGGTGGGTTTTGTGTGATTAAATAATGACTATTAGAGATATTAATAGTGCTTAAGTGTTGTGATTAGTTTCTTCAAGAAATAAGGTAAGTGAGCATGCGTCTTCACACTTGGAATCAGCTGTTTTTAAAGCCGCGTACGGGTTTATTGTTAATTTTTGGTGGTTTTTGTGTGATTAAATAATGACTATTAGAGATATTAATAGTGCTTAAGTGTTGTGATTAGTTTCTTCAAGAAATAAGGTAAGTGAGCATGCGTTTTTTTAGATTGGTTGATGCGAAAGCGTTATATTTGAGGTTATAATCGGGAATTTCTCGTTTGCATAATAACATAACAACATAACGAAGAGATTATTTCGTATAAAAACCGTCCGATGGGGTTCAAACTGGATATTTAGACTAAGGCTAAGAATCAATGGAGATATCTCCCGTTAGATTAGACAGGGAAAAAAGTTCTACCCAAAAAGGATAGAAGACATACATACACTCCCACTTCCACCCAACCAAACAAATTCTGTATTTGTTCTTTGTTGAACAAATACAATATTTACTTGGCCGGGCGAAAAGTGTAAATATATTACTTTTATTAAAGAAACTACTGGCGCCATCTAAATTTCAGTAGAATTATCTTATTTTACAGATTCACATTAGCTATGTTCGTTCGTGCCGCTCACTGCTACACTTTCCGGCCAACCAAATAAATACTGTATTTGTTGTATGAAAAACAAATACAGTATTTATTTGGTTGGCTGGAAAGTGTAGCACAAATGAGATAGAGATAGGGTAGACGTCTTTTGTTTCATAATTCTAGTTGTAGAGAGCTCCATTTTGAACACCCGTTATAATCATGAAGCTGAAGTTTACAACGTTTTTTTGCATCGAAAATTCAAATAGTATATTAAGGCACTTGTTCCATATCACGTTTTTAGCGCACTAGTACTTTAGAAAACTCGCCGCAAGCGGCTTGTTGGTTTCGGTGAACTTACCGGACACAAAAAATAACGCCAATCTTGTACTAATTTTTTACTGTAATGCTAAAACTAACAATTATAAATAATTCTGAATGCGGAAAATGTTGTTTTTTATCTAGAACAAATTTATATTTAAAAATAACTGTTTATTTTACAAAGAATGATGACAGATTACATGTTTCTAACTTCGTGCATGTATGTTTCTAACTTCGTGTATGTTTGTAAAAAAAATGCAGCGTTGTCAGATGTAAGTTTTAGATATTAGCGGTGTGGGTATTACGGCCGAAAGCGAGGTTTGTAGTAACCTAGTGTTCTGTGAGTAGCAGCACTGATTTCATAGTGCTTATTACTATTCTCTGAAAATTAATAAATATAATAAAATAATTGTTGAAATTTTTATAATAAAAAATTGTTAAAATACTCACGAATTTCTGGTTAGTGTTTTTTTTTAATGGGTGCGTTGGTTTACGTTAAAAATGGTTTGGTTAGTAATAGGAGGCGTTGGTTAACGTTAACAATGGTTTGGTTTGGTAGTTTGCTGGTTTGGTGTTTTTTTTTTAATGGGAGGCGTTGGTTTACGTTTGTGTTTTTTTTATAATAAAATTATAGTTTTTGATTGCTTTTTGTACATTTTTAATATTAACCTCAGAAAAAACGTTTTCAATCTTAGCAGGGTACTAAATTGAAGTAGAGAAGCAGAAGAAGTAGAGAAATGTACTTAAAAATGCACAAAATTCGTACTTTTTTAAATTAATTTCTCGCTAATTTGTGAGTAATCCGCAATTTTTTTTTTGCAAAAATACTATTTAAGGTAAGTACTTTTTTTTGGTTTAAAAAAAAATTGAGAATTCGTGTGGCCGGTAAGTTCACCGGCCCCCAGGTGTAAATAATACATTAATAATATAACAGTATAATCAATTATTAACAATATGATTCATGATTTCAGACAAGAATTCCCTAGACACAGAACTCCTTAAACTAACCAAAGCCTTGACCATGAACGGTTATACCAAAAAAGACATTAATAAGACCATATACAAATACAGAAATCCCAGACCCAAACAACAGGACAATAGTGACAATGACAGACAGACACAAGTTATACTTCCCTATGTAAGCGGTATCACGGATAAAATAGGTAAACTTTTGAAGAAGTCAAATATTAAGCCTATATTTCGGTCCAACCAAAAATTAGGTCAATGTTTGACTTCAACAAAAGACAAAATACCCCTGAGTTCAGAAGGCGTATATAAAATACCCTGCTCCTGTGGTACGGTTTACATAGGTGAAACTAAGAGAAAAATTTCTACAAGACTTCAAGAGCATGAGCGCAATATAAGAAAGAAACAAATTTCCTTATCGGCAGTGGCCGAACATGTACATGAAACAGGTCATAAAATCAATTTGTCTGAAACAAAACAAATATTAACAGAAAACAGAAAAATGCCAAGGAAGATACGGGAATCGATGGAAATCATCAAGCATCCTAACAATATCAATCGGGACACTGGTTACCACTTACCTGCAATATGGAAGTCTTTGATAGGAAAAACCTCGTCACGGGTGAATAACCACAACTCGTCATAAATAGTGACACAAGTTGATTCGAAACTTAGTTTCAGATTAATCCCTGAAGATGTCTCTAGTAGTAAGAGACGAAACGTCGGAAAGTGAAAATCCATTAACACGGTCTAAACCCGAAAGTGAAAGTTCTTTAAATATGTGTAACAATAATAACACAGCCACACAAAGATTAAAAAAAAACCTTAAATACCTTTTTAGAAAGCATTGTATTCCTTATTTCAAATACAACCTGGATAGAAGGGTCTTACACCTCCTTCATTCATTAAAAATTTCAAAATGTTACGTAACACCTTCATCCACTTGCCGCTTCATTTACTTTTTGTTTGTTTGTTTGTTTGTTTGCTCTAAATATGCATTAATAGACAATGATAATTTTTCGAAACCATTTTATTCCTATGTGTATTTTGAGGTGCTGAATCCGAAATTGAGGTCAAAATAGCACCTCATACGATTAGTTTCGGAGATAACCTCAAAAAACGTTATACTCGAAAATAATGTTTTTTGAGGTTAGGGAACGTTCAAGTATTACGTAACGCAAATTTTGATCATTTTGGACCCCCACCCCCCCCCCTTTAACGCTATTTTCCTATACCATTAACATGGAGTAACACTCCAAAATGACCCCCACCCCCCTAGGAGCGTTACGTAATACTTAAACATTCCCTTATCTCCAAAACTAATCAAGTTCAGGGCCTCAAAATACAAAGGAATACAATGGTCTCCAAAAAAATCTTGAACTTTTCTTTTTTGTGCCTACTTGTGGGACCACAGAAACTAAAAAAAAATGTCAAAAACTTTTTTGGGGACCATTGTATTCCTATGTATTTTTAGGCGCTAAACCCGAATTTGAAGTCAAAACAGCACATAATCTAATTAGTTTTGGAGATCCTTAAAAAAGCTTATTTTCATACTCAAAAATGAGGTATGAGGTGCTATTTTGACCTCAGATTCGGATTCAGCACCTCAAAATACACATAGGAATAAAATGGTTTCGAAAAGGGCATTTGACTTTTGTTTTTTTGTGTGTGTCGTTGTCTATTAATGCGCTGTAAGGGAGCTAAACCCCTTTAAATGTGGCTAAAAAATGGGTTTTTATTTAATAACTTAGGAACCCTTTGAGATATAGCTGCGAGGTTTTGCATGTGAACTAATCTTAATAAGGCCCATCTTCGTATGCTATTTTCTTGCGCTCATTTTAACCAGTGCTGTGCGAAACGGGGGGCCTTATCAGTTTTTTGTCTTCAACTTTTTTCTGTTTAACTTTTTTGCTAATTTTATTTCTAGAATATGGTTCCTCAGGTCAAAATATATAAAAAAGGTGCTCTTGTTATAATACTTGAAATGAATTTTTCTCGAAAACGGTTAATCCTACAGTTATACAACCAGAGTCACTTTTTTATGTATTTTTAACTGAGGAATCATATTCCAAAAATAAAATTACAAAAAAGTTACACAGAAAAAAGTACGGAACAAAGAACTTATAAGGCACCCCCGTTTCGTACAACCCTGGTTAAAATAAGTACATAAAAATAACATACGAAGATGGGCTTTATTAAGGTTAGTTCACGTGCAAAATCTCCTTGCTATATCTCAAAGGGTTCCTGAGTTATTAAATAAAAACCAAATTTTTTAGCCACTTTTAAAAGGGATTAGCTCCCCTACGACGTATTTTTAAACATATGTTTATAGGAAATTTTTGTCATATTTTTTGTAGTTAAAATTTCGGACCCTATTTCAAATACACCATGACGTAAATTATTCTTTTAAACTAACTTTAATTGACATAAATTAAAATGTCGACGCTGTTAATACTCAGTAAGTCACATGGTTTGGACTTTTTTGAAAATTGTTTCCCTTTTCAAAAAACGAATAATTCATAAAAAACAATATTTTTGTATTAACTATTCGTATTTTGAAAAGAGAAACAATTTTCAAAAAAAAGTCCTTCTCTATGAGTCATGACCACTGAGTATTAACAGCGTCGACATGACATCCGCTTGGTGAACAATATTTATTTACTTGAAAAAAAAAAAGAGTTTTTTTAAATTCTAAATTTTGCATGCCCCCGGTAATGGCTACTTCTATCCGACCCGTGATAATTACTTAATTTGGTTCACTTTTTTTGACTGCCTATGTTTATTATTCTCAAAATTTGCTGGCACAGTTTTCCCCTCCTTTTGTTTTCACTTTTATTGCCTGAGACAATCTTCGGTTTTCTTTTGTTAAATTTAACCTGTATCTTTATTTATTGCACATTATGAATTTTTATTAAAACCACAGTCTGTGGTATTTTAATTTTACGCTATTTACACATTATCAGTAGTCGGCGGATTTCCAGTACTCGTATAGGCGCCGCGTCGACTCCTGCGTTGAGCGGGGTTTTAAATATTTACATTTTTATTTCTTTTTATCTTGATTTTTTTAACGATTCCATTTAAACGAGTAAGGTGGGGAATAAAGTTATCGATAAATAAAAATTAAAAACTTTCGTATTCTTAAAAGGTAAAAATCGAATGATTGGTTTTTTCTTTGATATGTATATGTATAGTTAATATGTATAGTCAATATTGTTGTGTGTAACAAATTAGTCGTCAAAAATTTCGATTTAGTGACCTTTATAAAAATTCTTGAGTTATCGTGGTCATAAATTCCCCGGACACAAAGACCGACAGACCGACAGACCGACCAACAGACTGACAGACATATTTTTTTTGACGGAAATCATATTTTGTGGATATAAAACGTCCAGAAACATAAAAAAAGCAACAAAAATTTTTAGATTTTTTACTAACGCAAGACTTTCCTTGCGGAAAGTAAAATAATACAAAAGGTAGAAAAGGACAGAAAACTTCAGAAAAAGATAGGCTTTTCTGGAAAAAACACTTGTGTCCCGGACTAAAAAAGTGTATTTTAAAAAGCCAAAACTTTGAATTTTGTACTAAATAGATTTCTTTAGTCATTTGGTCAGTGAAAGAATTGGTAAACAATTGTCAAACAAACCATTAAAAGATCATTTCGAAGTATTTAAATTATCAGATTAATCTAGAAAAAGTACTATAATTACATTAATTAGTACTGAATGTTGCTTAGGTTTTCGGCTGATTTAAATAGACTTCATTATTCTTGTTTGACACAGTTTTTTCTTCCTTTTGTTTCACTTTTATCTTTTGTATCTTCGGTTTTTTAAATCTATTAAATAAGATAAAATATGGGCTTTTTTTTGCTTTTAATTTTTTTTTGCTTATTTTTGCGTTTTATGACGTTTTATGTCGATTTAAATCAATATCAAGCAAAAAAAATTGTCGGTCGGTCGGACGATCGGTCGGTCGATCGGTCTGTGCGGGAAATTTTGTGGGCACGATAACTTCTCAAGTTGACCCAATTAATTTGTTACTAGGTGTCGCTGTTCCTGATGGTGTTAGCTTTTGCTTCAGAGAGGTTACTTTTAACGAAGTGCGAGATACTATTGATGGTCTTAAACAGAGTAAGAGCAAGGATATTTTTGGTTTAAATATAGACATATTAAAAAGCATCAAGAATGCTTTGATTATTCCTTTGACAAAACTGTTAAATCAGTGTATACAAGCTAATATTTTTCCAACCGTGCTTAAAAAGGCAATCATCATTCCTGTCCATAAAAAGGGCAGTAAGGATGATCCTACCAACTTTAGGCCTATTGCTTTGTTACCAGTTTTGTCAAAGGTTTACGAAAAGCTTCTCTTGGTGCAAGCTGTGGAATACTTTGAAAGTAATAATTTGCTCTCAAACCATCAATTCGGCTTTCGAAAAAACCTTTCCACAACAGGTGCTATATTGTCATTTATTGACACTATACTTGATTGTTTTGAAAAGGGAGAATTTGCAGCTGCTACTTTTTTTGACCTAAGCAAAGCTTTTGACTGTGTGTCGCCGTTAATTTTACTGCGCAAGCTTTATTATTATGGATTTTCGCCAGAAACATGTAGACTGATATTGTCTTATCTGTCCCCCAGGACACAGCGTGTCCTCGTCGAAGGTGTCTTGTCAGATGAAGTTCTTATTGACATTGGAGTACCTCAAGGGTCTCATTTTGGCCCTTTCCTTTTTTTAGTTTATATAAATGACCTACCTGATAATATTCTTGAAAGTACTATTGATGTAGTAACTGATATAACTCCTTATTCTGACATAGACACCGAGGACCGGGAGGCAGATATTGATAATGTCACTCTGTTTGCGGATGACACTTCTTTTAATATAAAACACAATTGCCTAAACGTCGCAGTTCGAGCCAACGGTGAGGCGCAGTCGAGGGCCAAGCTATGGTTTCACTCCAACAGACTTTGTTTAAACACTGATAAGACTGTCAATATGATCTTCACTTTGCGTCGCTTTGTTGTCGATGGTTATGCACAGTGCACAAAATTTCTGGGTTTGCACATAGACTCAAAACTGATATGGACCGAGCATGGGGATGCGGTTGCTAGCAGGCTGAGTCAGGGCTGTTACCTTTTACGCAGTCTTTCTTGCTCATTATCCAAAAGTGTACTTCGTACTGTATATTTCTCTGCAATCCAGTCCTTCATCAGTTATGGCATTTTGGTATGGGGTCATTCTTCCTCCTCGGATAGGATTTTTGGGTTGCAGAGGAGAGCAGTGCGAATCATGGATGGACTAGGGTATAGGGATGACTGTAGGGTAAGCTTTGTCAGGCTGGGTGTGCTTACATTCCCCTGTTTGTTCATATTAGAATGTTTGTTGTATGTAAAGAGAAATGTGCAAAATTTCGCGCAGCAAAGCTCTGTGCATAACCACGACACTAGATACTCGACGAATATTAACCCTCGTTTTTTGAGGCTAAGGCGGACATCATCTGGAACCAACTACTATTGTGTCAAGTTCTTTAATGTACTACCTCCCCACTTCGCAATGCTGACATTAAAATTTTTAAACAAAAAGTAAAAACATACCTTATTTTAAAGGCATTTTATAGTATTGAAGAATATCTTACCAATGATTTTCGAGATCTGTGAACAGCATTTTTATTTTTATGTGATTGTTTTTAAACGTGATTTATTCTTTGAATTTTTAATTGCTACCATTATTTAAACAAAAAATAATGTATTATCAAACTTTTTAAACTTATTTTTAATTTTATTCTTAATTACAAACATTATTTAATATTAAAACTTGACGTATGTACAATACTTTCTGTGTTAAACATTAATAAATATTCTATTCTATTCTATTCTATTCTATTCTATTCTATTCTATTCTATTCTATTCTATTCTATTCTATTCTATTCTATTCTATTCTATTCTTAAGAACGCTTTAAGCTATATACTTGAAATTTGACATAATAAATAAATAAATATGTTACCAAAAGTTCTAGCTCGGGATTGTTTTTCGTGAGCAAGGGGGGCAAATGGGAAAAAATAGATTTTTTTTTAGAAACATTTGAAAATTGCTATACTTATAGGGGTTTTTAAGGTTGCTGAAATTGAATCTGATAATAAACTCCACCCCCTAGGGGGTGAGGGCTAAATATTCTTAAATATATTCAATTATTTCGTCAAAATTGGTGTCTGGAGGTTTTTGGGGTTAGCGAATATGAATTTGATAATAATTTTTTTCTAATTTCACCCCCTGAGAGGTGGGGGGTAGTTTTCGTAAAAACTGGTATATTGAGGTTTTCGAGGTTGCTGAAAGTAAATCTGATAATAAAAAAATTCTACATTTACCCCCTGAGGGGTGGGGGTAGTTTTCGTGAAAATTAGTATATTGGGGTTTTTGAGGTTGCTGAAAGTGAATCTGATTATAAAAACATTCTTACTCCACCCCCTGAGGGGCAGGGGGTAGTTTTCTTGAAAATTTATATATTGGGGTTTTTGAGGTCGCTAAAACTGAATCTTTTAATTTTTTTTATAATTTCACCCTCTGAGGGGTGGCGGGTAGTTTTTGTGAAAATTGGTGTATTGGGGTTTTTAAGGTTGCTGAAAGAGAATCTGATAATAAAAAAGTTCTAACTACCCCCTAAGAGGCGGGGGTAGTTTTCGTGAAAATTGGTATATTTTTAAGGTTGCTAAAAGTAAATCTAATAATAAAAAATCCATTTTACGTGCGGTGCTGTAAAATGGCAAAGCTCTTTTACTGGGCAGTGTATTCTTTATTTTATGCATAATAATAATAATAATAATAATAATAATGACTTTAAGAAGTCATTATTTTCATTTATTGCCTTTTATTGTTGTTATTTTTATTTTTTAATTAATTAATTTAGATTTCATGCCATTTACACATTATGGAAAATACACTAGACAACAGAAGGTTTATCAGGTCTCTCTTGTGAAATAAAAAGTGCAGGATACAATAAAATTTACGAGGGGCTGACCGCGAGGAAATCTTTTGTACAAGCCAAAGGAACTCTGATGAACTCTTTGCAAAAAGGAACTCTTTTGTACAAATTTCAGACGCGGTCAGAAACAATTATTATTTATTACCCATGCGTATTAACGTTTTTATTTTCAAACTAGATGAGCCGTTACAAACACCCTATCAAAACATCCTACCTTTGCCGCCAACTCTTTTTGAAGGGGCGCCAAGAGATATTTTATGAAATATCTTTGAGAAGAAAATATCTTGTACACTGATAAAACAGTTTATTTGTGTCAACTAAATATTAGGTTGTATATGGCTAATTAAATTATTTAGTTGTGGCAAATAAATTTTATTTGGGTCAAACAAATTATTTTGTTCCCACTAATAAATCATTTTGAAATTAAAATATTTGTTTACATGAACTAAATATTTATTTGACTCAACAACCAAATAATTTAATTTCATTTATCAGTGTAATTATTTCTTAATATGCTAATTTTCAAATGGACAGTAGACAAACATAATGTCATAAGGAAAAATATTTCAACATTTTACTGCAATCGAACTTTTTTTGAGTTTTATTTTAATTTTATGAATGTATCTTGTTATTTTTGAACAGATTATTTACAAATTAAGTACGTTTATTTTAAAAAGAAACATTTCTTAGTTTTTTCTCAAATGTTTTGGATTATTTCAAAATAAATTACTATCAGATAATGTTATGATCTTCCTAATTTTTCGGATATTTTAAAAATTATCGCTTCTTATAATATTTGTTAAATCGAATATATTATCGGCTTTTTGACTATAATGAATTACACTGAGAAAAAACGTTTAAAATGGACGGACAAAATTCGATTAAAAATATTTTGGCGTAAACATTTTTAATACTTATAGTATAGACTAGAAAAAAAATAAGAATTTTAGATATTTACAACTAAAAGCATAATACGAAATAAATTCTTAATATAGCTGATATTATCGTTGAGTCCTGAAGGTATAAAATTTAATTTTTTATGATTTTGGTGTGTAATATCTCATAAGATATATGTATATCACGAGATTTTTTTTTAATTGTTTTTAATAAATTAAAACTTAATTCTTATATATGGCAAAGAAAGGTTTTACCTATTATTATAAAAATAAAATACCAAAAATGTGTATTTATATTAAAAATATGAATATTTTTTCTATCAAAAACTATTAAGCTATAATCTGCTTTTAAAACGTCAATGTGTCTATAATGAATTTAGTTCATTTTAGAGGAAAAATTAATGATACTAGATATAATTTATACAAGTTGTTTGATAATTTACAAGTTTTCATATATAATTACACAAGAGGCTGAGAATTATGCGGGAAAAAATCGCTGTTTTCATGAAAATTTGCTGTTTGGAAATAATTACGACAGGGGCAATGCCCCTGGATTAATTACTTCCTTTGACAGCAAATTTGAATGAAAACTGTGATTTTTTTCCGATAATTCGAAGAATCATGTGTAATTCGGAATATTATTTTTTAACGATTTATAATATTTCAAACCAACTTTTATATTTTTTTCATCGCAAATTGATATAACTTGTTTTTTTGCTTATCTTAATTCTTTTGCGGGCATATTCTTTGATTTGGTTAATTTAATTACATTCTCAACTGCTAAACTAAAACCTTTTTGTCCATTTTTAAATTGCCAATTATAGTTCTGTTAATAGTTTAGTTACTTATTTTATAAAAAGAATAATTTGAGGTATTTTTTGGTAAATAATAAATTAATAACAATAATTATAAATAGTAATATATTTACATTTAATTATAAATAATAATTATTAATTATTTTTAGGTATAAAATCTTGTTCTAAAAGAGAAATACTGAAAAACAAAGTTCTACAGCGATTCTCACTAAAATTTTCTACAGTACAAAATTCCCAATATAGCTATAATATGATTGGACAGAAATAAACACGTGGTCAGGAATATTGTTAAATGATTGGTAGATAAAAACGTTAAAAAATAATCAGAAAAAAATACGAATTTTTGGTAAATTAAAGCCTATACAGAGAAAGGCATACTTCTGAATTGTCTTTTAATTTTTCTGGGAAAATAATATCTTTCAAGTTTAAAAAAACTTCATTTAAATTTAAAAAAATTAAGGTCGATTCAGGCATAATTACACTAAACTGAATTAAGAAATTAAGAAAATTAAGAAACATAGCCTTAAATTCTATAATACATTTTCCGTGGTATGCAACAATTAAGATAACAGAAAAAATATAGCATAAAATAATAATAGAATCTTAAAATACACCATAGAAAAAGAATTTCTGAAATACACAAACTTTAGTGCAACATTTTATAAAGAATCGTTATCCAAGTATCCAAATAAAAATGAACACATCTGTATTTTAAAAATTCCTACATTTTCAGGTTAAGGAAAAACACAGTAGTTACATAGACCCAACAACTGCAAATATAGTAATAATCGTCCTACGCAATAGATAATTGTGTTTTTTTTTTTACTTATTTAGTCGTATTTACAGATGCCTATTATCTATTTATCAGTTACCTTATTGTTGCATACCACGGAAAATTTATTATAAAATTTGAGGTTATGTTTCTTAATTTTGTTAATTTCTTAATTTTTTAATTAAGTTTAGTGCAGTTAGTGATAACTATGCCTGAATCTACC